>KZ613961.1:355508-422363 GCA_002865655.1 Hyaloscypha variabilis F | reverse complement strand
AGGGAATTGGGCCTAGCCTTTATATGTGCTAACGCATTCCTAGCTGGTCGAGAAACGTGTTGATCTCTGTGGCGTGGACGATGAGGCTTGCTCCGGGGTAAGTGGCCATTTTGTTTCCGACTACTAGATGGCTGACAGGGAATCTGGGCAGCTTGTCGAATGAAGTAGAATCTCTTAAAGATGAATTAGGCAGGTAACCGATCCGAAGTTTTCGCTTATTGACATGCAAATTTCTGCGGCTGGCAAGACCATAGGCAAGAGCAACTTTGAAGAGATCTGACATCTGAATATGTAGCAACCGATTTTATCTGCATTTGAGTTTCCGCTTAATCCTAGTCGTTCTGGCTCTTTTAATGATCGTTTTTGAAATTGTTGGGATTATCGTACGGCCCCGGGACGGCATTCTAGGGCATGCCGGCACGCCCGTTTCACAGTCACTACCAATGTCATGCAATGCGTTTCATACGGGTCTGGGGCTCCAGTCATTCACTTAGATATAAGCTTCGTACGATCCCTATAATTAGAAAGGACAGGCATAAGCTATAATACAATTGGATTACCCTCACAGATAGGGTGACCTGCTTGTGTAGCAACTCTCAAAACACGTGATAAGAACAGCTAGACAAGAGCTCTTGTCCCTAGTTATGACGGGTTGAGACCCGTGGAATAGACTAGGTGCCTGAGAGCCCCTGAGGCACCTGCGTTGTCTTGACAACAGCACTGCACGGTACACAAATACTATTTAGCGGCCAGCGCTCAGACTTAACTTCTCTTCTTTAGATTATTCTTCTTGTATTTAGGGAAACCATTTTGCTTGAGCATAGCACTGCCGACCCGTGACACTAACCTTTTGGATCTCCAAAAACCTCCTCACAACTCCTGCCTTGTGCCAGGACGCATTATCCTCTTGCATAATCACTGCTGGCCTGTACTTGGCAACCATTCGTCGATAGAATAGAATAAAATACTTCTTAAGTATCTCAATATACTATAGCACGGTAAAACCAAGGGTCCTATCTCGTCTCTATAAAAACAAGTCCAAACGCCGACCCTTTGTCCTTCTACTCTTAAAAGTAGGCCGCAAAATTCTTTTCTAAGAACTCCTCGTTCGCCCCGCGGGTTACAAAAAAGACATTATTATTCTCCCTAACATAGAAAGTAGCTTCGTATGACTAGACGAGAATTAAACGCTTTTAAGCTAGCAGGCATTAGAGTTTTTATCCTTATAAGGTTTCTGTCGTTTCCACAGGAGGATGTTGAAGCTAGGGGCCTTTGGGCCACGCTGAACGGTTCAGCCGTATAGGGCCTTAGGGCCCTATAGAGCTGAGAGTTATAGGGGGTTTAGCCCCTATTAGCTTGCCACCGGAGTCACCGATACAGCTGAAGCTTCAGCTGTACAGGGGCTTAGTGTTCAGCAGTATAGGGGTTTAGAGGCCCCCCTTAGGGGGCCTGTAGGGCCTATATATACAGGCTACTTACTACTATAGAACAGTAGTCGATTCAGCACTAAAACCACTAATTTATGTCCATTTCACGTGACACGCCAACCTATATTCCCAACAGAGGAAGCCTCGTTTTTCAGTCACGTGCCTAGCCGAGCTCTTGGCTCGTCTACAACCGTAGATCTGTGACATCCTCTCTGGGGAACGTTCTATAGCTAGTTTCAGTTATATACATAATACCTATCGTCTTGGGTGTATATAATAAGCTCTCTCATCCCTCGTTTAGGAGAGAGCTGACCAGATAAACAGAAAAAGCACCATCTGACCCGCGTCTAGCTGCTAGCGTTTCAGGCTAAGGATATAGGGCTCGACGCCCGTCCGTCTCTGTCGTCCTTCTTCTGTATCTATTGTCCTAAGAATGAAGAGTGCTTTCTTAAGTGCCCTCGTCACAAAACATGGACGCAGTTCGAGCAACGATCAAGTTCGCGATTGCCACAGGCCGAGTGAACATGGAGGTAGAACAGATAACGAATGCTCTAGAACAGTAAATCCCATCCCTCTTTTTCACCCCGATTAAATCTCTAGCATCCTCGTGTCCCTAGCAGGTCTCGCTTCAGTCGCCGACGATAGCACATTGAACACTCGGAGGAGTGAACTTCAAGCCTCGTTTGATCAAGGCATTTACGGAAAGTAGAGCACACCGGAAGAGGCAGTTCTATATAGGCTTTAGAAGGCAAAGGAAAGACTAGAAGAAATATATTATATAATATAGACTAGGACCCTTTAGTCGTAGCCGGGCGGAATAGACCTTTATTATCAAATACCGACTTAATACTTTATTAGCTTTATATAGCGTGTTCTACTCGAAACTACTATACCTAGCGAATTCAAATCCACTCAATAGACAAGAGTTGTTTGAACGACAAGACTTAGGAATTGTTATAGACAGCTAAGTTAAATATAAAGTTGAGAGGATTCTAGCTAAGAAAAGAGCTAGAGGAAACTCAAAGTTGTATTTGGTAAAGTAGGTAGGGTATTCAGAGCCAACTTGAGACCCTTTTCTTTTATACAGAATCTAAAGGCGTTAGACAATTAGGAGAGGGAGAGAGGAGTGGGATAATGTAAAGGGATAGAATCCTTTGGATGATTCTAGGCTGGTATCAGAGAGCACAAGCTGTTCGCTGCAGAAACGGTAGTAAGTCATAGCCGGCTATATATACGCACAAATTATGCTTTCAAGGGAGCCTTCTTTCTTTGTCGAATTCAACAGCTTTTGCGGCTACCTCAATTTTCTAAGTCATCAAGATTCAATAGCTTACTGTATGAGTTATAACAAAATAACATTTTTGATAAGGACACTAACTACCTAGAAAATTCCAACGAGAACCTAATCCTTTGTGCGATCATTCACTAGGCATAGCTTCTCTGTGCAACAAATGTTGCCGAGCCTCAGGGCCATGCCTATTCCGTCACTTCTCAACAATCATTAGCCATTTATAAGCCATCGGGGGCTTTCTGGGCCCTGGCGGCGTAACATCCAACTCTCCTTTCGACTCCCATCTTCCTGATTTGGTCCATAGATGTTATCCCAAACTGGCTGTAGCTGACGTGGCAGCTTCCATGCACGCTGGGGGTCTCTAAGGTGTAGCCTCATTTTGTGTCGTTTGGATAGACGCTGTACGGTTTTCACATCGTTGGAACTATTCATGGCCTCTCGCCCGTGAATCATAGCCATATTATTTATATAAACGATATCCCCAGGTTCATTTGGCAAAGCAAAGCCATTCTTAAGACCAAGAATATGGATTGCATTGAGCGCCTCGAGCTGGGCTTCAGTAACGGGAGGGAGGTCTGGATTACGCTGAATCGCCCCGATGCCGGTAATGCTGTAACGCGAAACGTTTAGGATGACCTTATCATCAAAAGAATACAGGAGAGGCATTGTTTGAGGAGGGAACATTGCGTAATCTTTGTAACTGTTATTGCACACGATTAGTCTTGAGTACTTCGTCACAATTGTAGATACTCACGTATCCATAACCCAATCTTCACTTAGTAAGTGTATTATGTCAGGTCGATTAGCAGCAAGTTCATTATACACCTGACACGAACTTGCAAGAAGAAGACGACCTGCTGCATCTACATTCATAGAATGCAAAGCCAGCACGTCACCACTGTCAGTATGGAAAGCCTGAAGAACATAATTAGCTTAAATTTAAATTCTATACCGAGCTTTCACTTACCATAGCGCCGTCCACGAAAGCAGGAGTTTGTTTAACGGTATTGATATCGTTCACGGCCGTTTTGGGATATATGTGTGCTAAAAAAGTTTATAATCTTAGCGACAAACATCTTAAGCTCTACGTTAAGGGTTAACAACCGAGGACGTGGGACCGTTCCGTATCTTGGAACCCGCGTTGTGGTGCAACGTATGTGGAAATCCCAATAAACAATATAGCGTTCTGTTCTTCACTATACTTGGTAGGGTCTAATCCTTGGATGACAACGAATCCTCGACCAGAATAACACTCATATGAAATAGACCTAAGTCGATTGGCAAGGCCTTCTTCGAGTGGAAATGTTCGCGAATCTAGTTCTGACGGGGAGATTTGACAACCTTAATTTGTTAGGTAATATACTTCAATAAGACAACCATTTCGAGAAATAGACTTACTATCAAAATGACGCAAAGCATTCTCAAGAGATTCAATGTCTTCTTTACGTAAAACCAAACACCATTCGTCTCTCTTTTTCTCCATTTCGGCTCCAGTCCATACTAACGATGACTCGATAGACTTAGGAAATCCTTCAGGAAGTGTGTCTTTGCCGTTCAATGAACTTTTTTGAAGAGACAATGTATATTCAGGTGAAACATAATATGGAGTCGGATCACGTAGTTCCGTAGTAGTAGCCATTGTTCGACAGGTAATTGACAGAAGTTGAGAATATTAACTGGTGAAACACTACAGTTTTCGTTGGAAAGGCTGGACTGGCGAGAAAAGAAAAGAAGGCCGTCTTATATAGAAGGGTCGGAGGCATGGTCTATACCTGGAAACTAGAGCTTGCACATTCCGCCCTGCTTTTCCACGGCACATCCTCACGGCATTGCTTCGGCGGTAAAGCTAAGCACCCCTTGCATTGCGCACGTATAAGCCTAGGTTGCATATTTGCGCATGTATCTCGGCGGCAAGGCTAAGCACATCTTCACTGCATGGCTTCGGCGGTAAAGCTAAGCACCCCTTGTATTAAGCAGAATACAAGGGGCACGGTTAGCCGATCCGTTTACACGGCCCATCTCGTTTTCGCTTCGTTTCGTTTAATCAATCTTACGTCTTATTTCTTACCTCTCACGTCTTACTCTCCTTCCTTCTAGTAATAATTAGCACCCTCTCGTCTCTTCTCACGTATCTTGTTTATTTTATTATCTCTACAAATCAATGTATTATGACATCTCAAATGGAAACATATACTATATTGCCTACTCTGACGGGATTGGCTGCTCAGGCGGCATCTCACCCGATTGCGCGTGACGTGCAAACCGATATCAGCTACTACAAGTTGCCCGAAGATGGCATTCCGCTTCCTGTCATTATGAATAAGGATACCCGCGTCGATCTTTCTAAGTGCGACTGGCAGCTAACCACGGTTTATGATGTTCGTGGATCTCTATTCAATTTTACCCTCGACGTTGCTGGGTTCCAATCCGCAAAGCATAAGAGTAGTCTTGACGACTACTCGGATGATGCCATGGTAAAAGAGAGGCACTACCCCGAAGTTGTGAAGCTCTTGGAGACAATGTAAGCAATACTTTCATCAGTAAGATAATAAAACTAATCTTCAAAGTACTGGTTCTTCTAAAGTTATAATATTTCACCATCAGGTCCGTCAAGCACGTACGCATTACCTCTATCACGAAGATGCGTCTACTATAGAGGGAGATCCAACCAAAGAAAAGCAAAACGAAAACTTCCCACCCGATGCCTCTATGCACGGCCCCGTCCGAGGAGCGCACACCGATCTATCCTATGATTTTGCCCCGGAGGTCCTGAAGATGTATTGTCCCGACCAAGCCGAACAATTCCTCAAAGGCCGCTTCCAAGTTATTAACGTATGGCGTCCTATCAAAACAATATACAAGGATCCCTTCGCTGTTTTGGACGCTAGAACTATGCTTCCAGAAGACCTCGCGATTGTCGCCCTTGTAGGCCCTCAATTTACAAATAACACATTTAGCGTTAAGGCTCCTTCAAAGGAAAGGAAAGATGGGGGTCATAAGTGGTATTATATGAGTCAGCAAACACCGGAGGATGTATTACTTTTCAAGAATTTTGATTCGAAGACTGATGGTAGGGCTAGAGCTGCGCCACATACTTCTTTTGATGACAATGAATTCAAGCATATGGATGCGAGGCAGAGCCTTGAGATTCGGGCATTTGTATTTCATGAGGATGATGTAGAGTAAGGTCCGGACGGCTTAGGGTTTGCACTATGGCTTTTCATGATTGTTGTATCGGAACTATACAAGTTTATTAAATCTTGGTTTAGAGGTTTTTGATGTCTAGATTTTTAATTTTACTCCCTTTGCCATCTCCTTTCACATTGCAAATATCTTCTCGAACAGTGTAAAATCCTTTTAGTCTATTAAACGCACTACTATATGCCCCTTTACTAGCTTATAATCGCTTATACTATTATAGACCTTTATTAGAAGCTCTTAGCTTATTGTAAAAAGGCAAAGCTAGAGGGCTTACGAGTAGGGCCTAGAGGTAAAAGGGTATTTAATCCTAATCTTATATATATATACTATTAGAAGAAGCGGCTTAAATAAGGTACTTACGCGTAGTGTATATATTAACTAAAGTGTAAAAAGCTCTTAAATAAAGGGGTAAAGGGTATAGCAAAACACTTAGTTATAGGCTACTCTTTTTATAATATACTACTATATAGAACTAGGGACTACTAGACGTAATACTATTTAAATAATATATCTTACTAATAAATTTATATATAAGAGTATATAATTTTATACTATACTATCTATATATACGCTACTTACTACGCTAGTAATATCTCACTAGCGTAGGGGATAACGAGCTATAATAGCTTATATCTTAATCTTACTATTCTAAGGCTAGTCTTTAAGAGGTATTTAATTTAACTATTTTTAAATTTAGAAAACTATAATTATAACTATATTAATTTAAAATAGAATACTTTAATATATTACAAAATTATAAATATATTTTATTTATACTTTAAAGTAGTGGTATTTTATAAAAATAGACCGTGTGTTTACTATAGGTGTGTATTGACTGTGGAATTCAGTTAGATTATGAAGGGAGACTCTAACCCGCTCGTTGATATAAGTAGCGAGGCGGGACCACATTTGCTTGACCTACTTTTACTCAGCCAGCTCATTGCCACAGATAGCTGTACATTAGGGGACGTTTTGCTATATGGTAAGGCAGTTGTGGGTGGGCGTTCAGGAAAATTGGGGAAGGGAAGCCAAAATTCCAAAAGGCGGTTCTCCCTCCTAGAACAGTTCGGCCTTGTTTTGGAGCGTACCCCAAATTGACTTTTTCCTTTTTAGTGTCACCTAAGCCAACTCACGTGCAACCAACAATCACAGGCGATCCAGCCCTTGTGTGATGGAAGGGATCATTTTGGACGTCACCACATTGCGCAGAGACTATCACAATAGCATTGCTCAAATTACCTAATGGCGCTGTCCACTACAGGACCGCCGACGATCGGATGCTCGCTAAATCATGCTACATCTGCCTCCGAGGTTGGGGGATTAGGGGAGGAGGTGACGATTTAGTGAGAATACTAGAGCCAATTATATAATAGTACTTCCAAATGTTGGACTAAATAACCACCCCGCATTCCTTCTCCTTTTAGCGTGTGTTTTCTAGTAGGTACAAGATCTTGTCGGAACAAACGACTACGAATACAATGCTATACACGGCCATTAGTGGCTAGAAACACCGGGGAGGAGTGCCCTAAGGGTTGCAGTCTATAGTACTATATAATAGGTGTCCTTTGAGTTTTCTAGGGTTGTGTATAATATCTCGGGACTTCGAGACTTCGGGACTCTTTAGTAAAAGATGATGTTGTGGCGCCTCTGTGGTTCTGGTTAGAGGCTAGGGGAGGCAACGGGTAGTCATAAGAGAGTTGGGGAGGCGGAGGGCTGTTCGCCAGCAAAGACTGGAGATGGCCTGATGGTGGACTGAGGACTGAGATATCAATACAGCTAGATCACACTTTATTACTACAGTAGTACAGTGCCTGTCGGGCTGGCAGGCGAGGGGTTGTTATTTTAAAAAGGGGTAGTGCCCTAAGCTCGCGCTAGTCCCAAAAGAGCCATACAGGTTACTTTACAACGTCCAGATCAGAGCCAGAACAGGGCAAGCCAGAATTACCCAATTTCTTGGACTTGACAAGACAGTTCCACTCGAAGCCTTTCCCGTTGGGCTTGGTACTGTCGGCGTTCCAGCAGTCGAATTGACTGCAAGTACCGTCCCACAGCCCGCATCATACATTTCCGGTAACGCGAGATTGGTCGAGGAAGC
Organism: Hyaloscypha variabilis F; assembly: GCA_002865655.1. NCBI lineage: Eukaryota > Fungi > Ascomycota > Leotiomycetes > Helotiales > Hyaloscyphaceae > Hyaloscypha > Hyaloscypha variabilis. Next base: position 414,349 of record KZ613961.1, on the reverse strand, counting down.
GTTGGTAGGGTCGAAAGCTAATCTGATGAGTGTAGCATTGGTGGGATAATACGATGGCCTGAAGTAGAAAAGTCAGTAAGTGCTGTGAAGATTTGGTAGTTGGGCAATGAATAAGGAAAATATATACCATCCGCCTTGATATGATTTCAAGCCATTAGCAGGATCTTTTGCAAATGTCACCCAAGCTCCACGCATATAAGCCATGACTGCCAATTCCTCAGCTGTATCATTGGCAATAATTTTGCTCGCTGGCGGCGTATTGAAGATAATCGGAATTTCCGAGCCATGATATGCGCCACTGTCTGGTGAGATTGTCAAGTTCGTATTCTCAAATACACCAAACCAGCGATACCGCCAAGTGGGAACGTGATTATAAACAGAGGCATTTGCACGCGCTGCACATGGACAGGAGAATTTGTTCAAGTTGGTTTCTTCGTAGAAGGAATCCGATTGTGCGCCACCGTGGAGAATGTCGCCGACGCGGAAGATGGCTTCTTCGTTGTCGTTTGTGCCGATGAGAAGGGGTGCTTGGATGAACTTTCCAGAGAGGGAACGAGCGTTGTATTCGGTGTTGTTGAAGACAATAGTATTGTCAATGGTCGGTACGAAGGACGGCGCTGATGCTAAGGCGGAGAGAATGGAGGTGGAGTTGACCGCTCGCATGCATACCAATGTACTCGAGGCATTGGAAGTTGTGGTGCCACAACCAACTTGGCTCGTAATATTGTGCCACATTGCTGTGCTGGTCGTTTCGTTGAGGGGTGGGATAACTTGGGTCGTGCCAGATTCTAGGATCATGCCATTCACAATGGGGTCGCTCGGCCAGGCGTAGCTGTAGAAATCAATTGAAGCTGCCCCAGCAGACTGCCCGAAAAGGACGATTCGATGTGGGTCTCCGCCAAAAGCTGCGATGTTGTCGCGTACCCATTCTACAGCGAGTCGCTGGTCCAAAAGTCCGACGTTGGAGAATCCTGATGGGGCGCTGGGGAATCCAAAGATGTTGACACGGTAGCTATGCAAATATCAGCTCTCCCCACAAAAGCTCGATATAGTCAATCATACTTAAAAGAAACAACGACCACATCCTCTAAATCTGCGAGATACTGCCCATTGTATTGAGGATCTCCCGTCCATCCATTCTGAAAAGCCCCACCGTAAACCCACAACATCACAGCTTTGGCTGACTCTCCCGTTTGCGGTTTCGTCCAGAGGTTCAATGTGAGGCAGTCTTCGCTCATCTTTGCTCCTTTTTCCGCGCCATCGATAACAATCTGAGTCCCTGCCGCTGTGAGATTTGCAGGATTGGACGCCGCGTTGCTACTTCCGGTCTGCGGAACGGTAAGACATGAAGCTCCCTTAACAGAGTTAGCAGTCTGTAAAGTCCACGAGATACATGGAAAATAGGCACATACAAAAGTCGAAGCATTGATGGCAGCGGTGCCAGTGTATGGAAGTGGAGCAGCGTATCGTAGGCTTCCAAGAGGAGCTTGAGCGTATCGAATCCCGAGATACTCAGAGACTTCGGTAGCAGTTGATGCGGCGTGTCCAATGACTGGACCGCTGCTTGTTTGTACAATCTGCCCAATAGTCCAATTTTGCTGTCGAATTTGGAGTGGGTGGTGCGCGGATGCAGCTGGAGCAACCACAAGACTATACCTGATTAGCCTGTCGAGTCTCATAGTGATGATTTTTTTGAAGTGAATGTACAACGCGTGAGGTTCTTGGAGCTAGAAAATTAAACCTCCGGACAAGAAAAGAGAGAGCCTTATATACAACGAGCCAGGCATCCGAGCTCCGCCGCAGCGACGTAAGATTCAAACTCAACAGGGTTCATCTCAATGGAGGTTGAGGCTTGGACGCGGATCATCCTGTCATTATGGAACATCGACAAATGAAAGCATTTTTATTTTGAAACGTATCAAAATGATGCCAGGAACAGGATCCTCAATTTCGGTGACAGTTGTGAAAGTTGAGTTGAATTGGATCGTTCGTAGAAAAGACTGGGAGGTTGTCCAGCGGCTTATGTCCCGTGTCTCGTATTTCGGATTGTTTGTCCAATGACATCCGTTCTGTGAAACCCTGCCATCTCGGGGGCAGTGCGCCTCACGGCACAGCAATGCGGCGGTGTGTGACATACACATGCTTCACAATTTGAGCTGCCTGTTGCTGTTCAAGTGTATCTGGAAATTGTTCCGGCAAACCCAGTGGCACAAATGCTCTTTGGTATCGACATTGGACGCTCATTGGGCTTCCCAGTAAACCTTCCGCACCAAAGGAACTTAGCATGCCTCCCGTAATGCCATTGTCAAGACGAACTCACACCAAATCGAGAGGAGGTTGTTTTGAGTGTAAGCGGCGGAAAGTGAAGGTGCGTACGGATACCATGCCAACGTCTTCCACGACTGAATGCGTTAGTGTAATGAAGCAAGACCAATTTGTGCGGGCTGTATAAAACATGAGACGCCGTGCGACTATCCGTCTGCAGTAGGGTCTCCCCAAAGGATGCCGCCCACCCCACGACCTCGACCCGATAGGCTCGTATTGCCTTCACTTCCCACATCCACTGCAGACAGTTCTGTAGCTACAGCAACTCGTGGCATTGGGGCACTTTCCACCGGGCCGTGGCAATCTCTTAAGCCTGATCTAATCACTCCGCTGAAAAGACTTGGAAGTTTTGACATGGAGGATATAACTTTAGTACGAAATCCTTGCACTTCCAACCCTTTCATAAGTTCTTGATGGCCTGCTGCTATATCTTGAGTGGAGTCATGAGATGCTTTCCAATACCTGGGTACCTCCAGTCACAGACATGAGCGGCTGACACTACCACTTTCTAGTGGCACCAGTTTATTACAGCCACAGCGGAAACGATGTCGGGTCCTTGGATGACAGAGCTGCCGAAGATAGCTCTTTCTTGTGATTATCTCACCCATGGCATGATGTCCACTGCTGCACTTCACCTTGCATACTTGCGTCCAGGTCAACTGGAAAGATACCAACTTCTCTCGGTGCAGCACCAGGATGTTGCCCTTGGGCCGTTTCAAATTGCCATGTCAAATATCACAACGGAGAATTGCAACCAAGTCTTTGGATTTTCTCTTCTCCTGATGGTGTCGCACTTCGCATCTTTTCGCGCTCTCGAGTTCTTCTTCCCTTCCCCGGTAGCGGGAAACAACGGCCTGTCCGACTGGGTCATTTGGCATCGCGGCTGCCAGACTATCTTGAACCAGGCCCGGGAAAGCATCACGTCTGGTCCGCTTGCGCCTTTGATTGGCGAAGAGGAGAGAGCAAGAATCTACACTGAAGCAGCTAAACAACTATCAGGGGATGAAAATGACAAGAGCTTGGAGAATGTACTTCGGTGCCTCGATGAATCACCATCCATCAAAGCTTCCACGACCGTCGCTGAATTGGAAGCGTACAAAGATGCCACAACTCGGCTGCGCAGACTCCTCAAAGCTTCTTCACAGACAGAGGACTCTGTAATTCGTAGAGCTTTTGCCTCTATATGGCCCGTCGTAATATCTGACACTTTTATTCAGCTTCTGAGTCAACTGCAGCCTCTCGCACTTGTCATAATGGCCCATTACTGCCTGTTGATTAAGAATTGTCACTCGTGCTGGTATATGGAGCATCGAGCGTACCATATGTTCGACGCAGTTAAACGGAATCTGAGTGAGGAATGGACAATATATATAGAACACCCATTGAGGGTTTTAGGGGCGGGTCCTGGGGAAGACGATGCCCACTTGGCTATTTGAACGAGTGTTGTGGATAATACACGAGTCAAATGAAAGAGCCTCCAGACAGACCTTCCTTGCAGCGGAGATACGCCGCGATTGAACTATTCGACATTGTGGGATGTAATTGAGCGAATCACCAGCTAAAGTCGGAGTGCTGATCAGCTCTGTGAGGGTATTCCTGAAAACCTGTGGTGATTTGCAAAGTTCAGGAAAGTATCACAAAATACTTTGCTGGACTTTCAGGAATCTCGTGTCGAGCAGGTAAACTGGAGGCACAGCAAATGCTTACAGAATCTTTTTTTTTTTACTTCTCTTATAAAATAAGCAAAACTTTAAATTTATTATATAAAGGTTTTATATAATAAATATATTTATTAACTAGGACCTTAAATTTATTTAATATTTATATTATAGTAGTGAACTTTTATAGTTTAATAAACAAATTTATACTTAAGTAGTTAAACTCTAATCCTCTAATCTTTATTCCATATTCAGTTAGTAAGCTTACTGCTCTTGCCTAGGCGCTAATCACCCCCGGCTCACCCCCGGCTCAGCCAGCTCACCTGACAACGGAACCCTCGACGCTAACGTGCTGCCGAAGATGGCCCTGGCACTAGACCCGCCTGCCCGCGCCACTCCCGACGCTGGCGCGCAGGTGCTAGAAGCGGAGAACGAAGAAATAGCGCGCGTGGCTCTCAAGGAGGGAGTGAAGTGGGGAGGAAATCTGAAGACGAGCCAAAAGGACGGATATAAATGAGGCCTTCGTGGGAGCACGGTCACTCGCAAAGTCGGCTTCCCCTTTTCGCTTAGGCCCACATCTTCCCCGCCTTGTCCGCTTTGAGACGAATCGATACGTGAGTCGTCTTGCTTATTTAGTACGGCAAGACGCCAGGACAAGCTTCAAAGAATATAAGAGCGGAGAGCAAGATCAATTTTAATATCGCGTTGATTTTGATATTCTGTTCCTAGAAAAATCATTTTTAAGGCTTCGACTACGTTACTACTTTTGTCACACAGCTTTTAACATCTCACGCCGTTCACCCGTTGATATAATGATCCACAGACTCCGCCATTTGACCCTCTTCAGCTGGATGCAACAGTTATTTTGTTGCCTCAATGATCTTCGCTTCTCTCCCTTTCACTTCTGCCTCCGTGACATACTTTCTGAATTTCCGAGCAGGGACACCCTGCATGAACATCTCGTCAAGCTCTTCGTAAGTCCTTCCAGCGGTTTCAGGCTGACAGAACCAAAGATAGATGAGGCAGAGGACAGAAAGTCCTGCGAAAATGAAGCATGACTTTCCTCCAAGATTGGCCTTATCTACGTTGAAGATGTAGGGGAAAACGAAAGACCACATGGTGAAGATGGCGTTCTGGAGCGCAGTACCAATGGCAATCGTCTTAATACGGAGACGAGAAGTCGAAGTTTCTGTCAGGATAGTATATGCAGTTGCTCCAATAGTGACGCTGTAAAGGCAAATCAGTGACAAATTCGGCATTGCAGCGTCAGGTGCTTACTTGTAAGCGAAGCAGTAAAATATGATTAGAGCGCAAGATCCTGCGAGTGCACTAGGCGTAGCGACAGTAGCAAGAGCAGAAGTGATCAATAAGACCACGGTCAAAAATAAAAGACCATAGAATTGTATGTTACGTCTGCCAAACCGGTCAACGATGAACCAAGAGCAGACGTTGCCGAGGAGGGACGCGATCTGTTGAATAATTTGGAGGACGAATGCTTTCTCGTCAGAGAAGACGCTTTCGTAATAGTAAGTGCTATACGCGCTCATAAAGACTAGATATGTCAGCAGAGCTAGCTTTGTTTTTGTTGGGGGAGAAAACATACAGACTCCGGAGAGTGCTTGGATAGAGAGTGGTGCTACCGAAATCATGGTTCGACGCAAATTTGATTTCTTGAAGCACTTCATAAAGCTTGCTCCATCTGTCTCACGGCGAACCTCCTCGAGTGTGAGAGTGATTGCTGCCATTCTCTTGTCGATATCATTAGAAGAGTAGCCTAATTGCTTCAGTGCCTTTGCAGCAGCGGCTTCTTTGCCCTTGCTGAGAAGCCACCACGGAGACCTTAGGAATATTAGCAACCGCCATGATTAATAAGAGTCTGGCGTACTCTGGCATGAACGCCCATCCAACTAATCCAACTGCGAGAACACCGTATTGCGAGATGAAGATTGATCTATAGGCCCATCTTGTTGTTCCTGCACCTTGTCCCTTCTGGATTAGAGCAACCAGGAAAGGGCCGAAAGTAAAGGCAATGGCGCCGGCAGCACTAAGAACACCTCGTAGTGCGGTTGGGGCAATCTTTTTCGATGTGTTGTCAGTTTTGATCCGAAAAGTAGAGGAGATGCACTCACCTCACCAACATACGTAAAACCCGTAGCAATGAAACCTCCAATGGCAAAGCCATTGATGAATTTACCAGCAAAGAAAACCGGGGAAGAAGTTGCAACAACCTCAAGGGTTATGCCAATGGCCGAGAATAAGAACGAAGTCGCAAAGGAGAGTTTCCGCCCTGCCCTGTCGGCAATCAAACCAGCAGCCATAGTGCCCATGACAGCGCTAAACAACGTCAGCATCGAGCTCATGGTTCAACACGGCATCACCTACGAAGCCACTGGTCCTCCACTAAAAGCCCCTTGCCAATTGGCAGGCAAGACATATTCATCGCCGAATTTGTAGCCAAAGTCCTTTCTGAACTGAGGTATACCAAGAGCGGTTCCACCAGCTTGATTTTCGAAACTATTCAGGACGAGAAGCCAGATCGCGTATGAGCACCACAGAACTGTTCGAGGATTCTTCCGGGCCGCCTGGATTGCGTTGATATCATGGTCGTCTTGATTAGCAGCATGGCCTGCAATTTCATCGAGCTGTTCGAGATGCTGAGATTTTGTTTTGCTTTCCTCCATGGCAAAGAGAGGCTGCACCGGTTGAGTATAGATTGGAAGAAGACAGGACACGTCAAGTAGGGACTAAAGACAAAAGTTGAAGAGTTGGGAAAGTGTGTAGATTTATACAAGTTAGGTCTGAGATGCGGGATGCGAGGGCGGGGCCTATCGATGAGGTGAATCGAAAGGGGGGAACGCCATCGGCGAAACTACGGTAGAAGTAGCCACAGAGGATTCTCGGAAGAAGAAGGTGCAAGCACAACCAACGCGCTGCTTGAGCGCTGCGAGGCGGCAAAGCAGGCGGGAAGGGAGCTGCGAGGAGTTACGAGCACTGACGAGCTAGGCCTGCACCCCGCTTCTCTCTAGGTTTCCCTCCACATTTCGCTTTTCACCCCAGGAATGTGGGTTAGGAGAGTTGGGTAGGATACCTGGGGTGATAGCCCATGAGAGGCACTCGGGGAGGGGACGGGACAGCCGAGGGATGCAACTTCCTTTTCTTCGACGGTTGGCCCTTCCTCACCCATTCTCTCATCCCGAATCGATTTCGGTTTCGACTCTCTTGGAGCGTTAAGCTGCACTGTGGGGTACGGATTGCCTAACGAGTAAGGAGGGGATAGAGCTACCTATTGTAAGCGGCAAGGCGTCGTGCGGAGTAGTGGGGCTGATCTGCCGAGGCCGCCGCTGTCGAGAAAGGAAACTCGAAGCACCAACCAATGAGATCAAACTTCTGGAAAGGTCACCTTCCTTTCAAACTATCGCCATGAATCTACGCAAATGAAAAAGCAGCCGGAGGGGATAGTCATCGGGCATTGAGGAGTAAGGGAAGATCTCGGAACCTCATCGAGGGCTGAGGTTCAATGATCCTGGGTTACTTACCAAACTGCGCTATTCGCATCTCTAGGTGAAATCTTTCCGAGCACTTCCTGCTCAACTTTAATGGGTAGAAATATTGAATGTTGAAGGTTGGGAGTGTATCTCTGATCGTTTACCAATTGTGATCGGATTTTTTTTCGTCCGGTAAAGCGTCTTCGGGGGGTTTTTAGAGGAATTGCATACCAAGCGAAGGTTGCTCTCCAGCCTTGGTCACTGTATTCCAGTAGGTCATTCTCACTTCTCAAGCCTTCATCCCCAAAAGCTTGGCTCCAATCACTAAAACACAAAATCTTGTCAATTCTCGTCTTGTAATTCCAAACAATATCTCGAATTTCATTTTCATGCCGGATTCAGAGACAAGTGTTATAAAGTACATATGCTTTATTCTACCTATCTACAACTTTAACCAAAACCCTTCGATACGCTCGCATTGGATACTTTCCATTATCAACAATTTCCAAGATCGAATGGTACGTTTTTGCACCCCCACTTCATGATCTTTGTCTCATCCAAAGGAAGCTTAGATCCCTCATCTTTCCCAGGGATTCTAACTTCGACCTTCTCCATGTTCTTCTTGGTAGATACGTCTTCAAACTCTAGCTTCGGAGCTTCAAATCACGAATCCACTGCGTGGCGCTTGGTTCTCGATAATGCATCCACGTGAATTGCAGCTCATCCCCATCCGGGTCCCAGCTCTGAGAGGCATCTAGCCTCACCGTCTCACCAAACCCAACTTTGACATGGAGTGCCTCCAGATTTGTGTCCCCAAAACGGAACGAGGGAAGATGAGATTAGAGTCCGACTTTCGTGGTAGTGCTTGACTTGCCTGATTATTAATCTTGATACAGTATAGGTAAGGCATCGAAGATGCGGGGCCCCACCCAATCCGGCTTAGCGCCCGAGTTCACTGAGATGATAATCTGCTCGCAGGTCTCTCTGTCTCTCCATTCATGCTGACGGTAAAACTTAGCACCAATTCATTCATCATATCAATAGTCATACATTCAACAAGTTCAAAATAATAATGGAGCCCAACACGCCCCACAAGAGCCATAGCAAGGCGCATGCTACCCTCCGGGAGTTCAAGTTCGTTGACCAGACCGATCGATCACGGGAAGGAGCCACTGCTTATCAAGCCGTCGTTCGCTCACATGTCATGACCGAAGTTCGTCGACAAAGACGCTCCAAAGCCAAAATCAACGCTGAGACTCGTCGCCAACGGACGACTCGGTTGATATCAAGCGAAGCAAATGGGGCTGCAGCGAAGGACACGCCGCCCAGTACATCAGACGACATTCATGAAACATCTTCCTCTTTAGCAGAACCTTTAGCCGCCTCGCTGACGGAGATTAATGGAAGTCAGGAATTCCAATATTCTTTTCACTTCCAGGAGGAAGGAGAGGTCAACACTTACTCTTTCGACGCTGCCGTCACAATTCCGGAAGAGCCCATGTTAGTCGTAGACCTGGCACGTGGCGGAACCGTTCACTCAGATGCTTTAGCAATCGATGAAGTTATCCAATATGATGCCCCAATATATTCTCGTTATGACCAAATGGAGGAAACAGTCCCCACGCCGACGATTCTGGGCATAAGCAGAATCGATCCATTTCGTGCGCTCCCGGTACCTCCAGACCAAGACACGTATCAGTTGCTAGACCACTGTAAGTTTCTTTCAAACAGATATATTTTAGCAGCTATAGCTGGAGAATTTCGGCAGTCCTGTCCTAAGAAGAAGCCACAGATACTTTCACGATCCCATTCCTGATGTATGGCACTCGCAGTCGGAGTCCGGTCCATCATCAGCTCTACAATTGTGCAACCCAAGATCCCGCAGCATTCCACGCAGTACTTGCTTATTCGGCTCAACAACTTGACTCCATGAGCGATGTCCAGATATCTAAACGTGCTCTTCATCATTCGTCGCGGACCCTGCGTCTGATCCACGAACGCATCAGAGAGCCCCTTTTCAAGTTTGATGACGGCCTTGTGATGGCTATAGCATTTCTTGCATTTACTGAGGTGAACATAAAATTCTTAGCGTCATTCCAATATATATCGATATTGACCATTGACCCTAGCGCCGGTTTGGAGATGACGCGATTGCTCAACGGCACTGGCTTGCCTTGGGCGAGCTTTTCAGGGCCAGAGGCGGCATGGAGGGATTGGTACTCGATCGCTGGCTAGCTGCAACGCTCTATTGGAACTGTTTGGTATGGTCCGGTACCTTCGATCCTAGCATTATGGCAACAAGGGACTGGTCTTCGTTTGCCACTTCAACTGACGCTGTCACATGTCCTTCAGTCGAGTTCACGGGTTTCTTGGCTAACCTGACTAACCTGAAGTCAAGGTTACGCAGTCATATCAAATCAGGCTGCACGTTCCCATGTCACTATAGTTGTTCGCACCGAAGATCGGTTTTTACACCAAGTGGTCCGCTCTGCAAACTTGTCGCTCCAACAAGTCTAGATAAATACTGCCACGGAGATCGTTCTTCGGCAACAAATGCTCAACGCATGGCCAGCGAATGCAAGTTACCTTGTATTCTCTACCTTAATATCGTGATGACCGAATACGACGTCAATCCCAAGCTGATGGAAGATTACTTGGGGAAGCTGAGGACATGTCTATTCGAAGATGGCTTAGACGTCGATAACTCGGCGGAGCATCTTCTGATTAAACTCTTAATTGGCTTTGAACACTCGACATCTGAGACTACGCACAGAGCACACAAAACCATCAGGATGGCCAGCGTAATTGAGAAGCTCGAGGTCGGGTTACAACACAGGATTCACACCGTATTGCTGGGAGCTCTGGTACTCCGTGAGATTGATACCGAGTCCTGATCGCGGTTACGCGGCGGTAGACATGAATACAAATTCCACCACCCCAATCTTCATCGCAACTTGGTATTTGAGAGTGTGTAGAACAGCCACCCCTTACTCATGCCTTAGCAACTGCCCTGATCCTCAAATAATCATATGTTTAGTTTCCGTGGTATAACATAGGGGTCTGACACATCAAAATGTAAGCTCATTCAGTTTTTGACTCTTCACGTGACGAGAGTCCCATATGATGTCGGCCGATCCACCCGATTGTTTACCCAAATGAAGCGCGTTCGGCCGCGCAGCTTTATCTTAGCAAGTGGCATCTCAGTCAGCAAACCATTTTGAGCCCAAATTTCAGCCCACTCAGCCCACTCAGCCCGGTATCCGAGGCTGACCCTTGGCAAAGTAAGCACCAAGACGCGTCTAGCTGCCAACAAAGCATTGGGTGTTCCATATGAACATCTCTTTCGATGTCCTGGAAATTATAGCCTGGTTTTGATTGGAGAACTTCCCGAATGTGGGTTTAACGTGGCGGCAGGAGGAGCAACATGATTAATTAAGGCCAATGGATTCCTAAGATGAGGCTGAGCCTTATCATCAGAGAACTTGCTGACCACATAGGGATGATTTTCAAGCAGGAGCGCATGTGTTGCTTACAAGGCTAATAAGTACTGACGGATCCCTCCTTCCCTTTCCTCCTTACCCAAGCCGAATTCAACTCCAAAAACTTCAATTCAAGAGCAACTCGAGTGCTCATTTACGAATTTCTTTCCTAAACCTTCGTGCCAAAGCTATCATGACGAAACCATGGGCTGACGGACCGTTCGCTCTCATCGCTTCCCCAACAGCCTCGAAAGAGGTAAGCGTTGTTTCTTTCCAGGAATGTACAATTCCTAACACCTCTAGATCTCCGCGGAAACTCTCAAAGTAGCGAGAGACATGTGCTTCGTTCACAACCTGTTCTTCCGCAACCTGAACGCTATATGGCTACAATACGAGCAAGTCTCGAAACCCAAAGACGTAGCAGACTTCATGGTCTTCTGCCAGTGCGTCCACGAAGGAATCCACACCCACCACCACCACGAAGAGGAGTACTTCTTTCCTGATGTCGAAGCCTACACTGGAGTCAAAGGGCTCATGGAAACGAATATCGAACAACACAAGGCTTTGAAAAAGGGCTCACGCGATTTGGCGAGTACGTGTATAGTGTCAAGCCGGAGGAATACGACCCAAAGGCGTTCAAGGAGATCCTGGACAGCTTCACTCCCGCATTGGTCAGACATCTGAATGACGAGATTCCCACTTTGATGGCACTGGAAAAATACGGAGCAGACAAATTGATGAAGGCATGGAAAGATCTGGAGAAGAGAATCTTGGCTGGTGCTCTTGATCCGGTATTTCTTCTTCGTTGGTCTTCAAAATAGAGATGTGCTAATGGAAGCAGTATCGTGTAATTCCGATCCTCCTTGGAGCATTCGACAAGAATTTTGATGAGGATCAGGTGTCGCCACTCCCATGGTTCATGTCACCGCTTTCGTGGCTTTGGTTCTCGAGGAAACACAAGGGTGCGTGGAGGTTCAGCCCTTGTACACTCTGGAGCCAACCGAGGGAGTTACAATTTGTTAAGAATACTTAACTGAGGTCAAGGATGGGATAAATAAGACTCTCGTTTTGTTCTTGAAGTACTTTAAGCCAGCCATATTTCCAAGTATAAAATTTCTTACTAGATTGTCGAATGTAGTTGTAGTGATAAACTAGAAAAGTTGGAAGTCAACTTCCTCAAGCTCCCCACGTTTCCACATCTCAATCGCTTCGCCGTTCATAAAGCCGTGGACATATGCTTCTCCCACAAGACGGTATATATGTTCGTGCTTTTGAAGAATAAAAGGAACGCTGGCGCCAAAGAAAACACAGCATAACATATCCCTATCACCCCACCCGCCTATTGCTGCGGGCCCGAGGCCAAAGTAGCCAGATTTGGTAGGGAAAAACTTGCGTCCATGGCATGCCTGAACAGCATCGACCATGAATCGTTGCCATGGGAAGCTAGAATTTAGGGGAGCGGCTTCTGGGACAGAGTCTGCAGCCACTGGGGCTTCATCAGAAGCTTCATCGAGCGCCTCCCGCCGCTCACCGTCCGTCCGTATTCGTACTGGAGAATTCTGAACGGCATACCGATAAGCGTTAAATGCTTCCTTGTGCCCATCGAAATCTCTTATCAGCTTCGAATTATGCATTCCAGCGACGAGCGTGAGACTTAGAGCTTCCATTGGATCCTCATACCGCGAAGGAAATCGTTTCTCCCTGATCTCGTAGCACAGTCTCTCTAGATAGTGTCCATTCGGATCTTGATCTTCGGAGAAAGAGTGCATCGAGAAATTTTCCTTATCCATGACGGGGCACATCAGTTTAATCTCGTCAAGTATAAGGCCCCGAACTGTCAGCTTGGCTTCTCCAGGCCAGTACATCTCGAGCACAGCCGTCGCTGTATCAAAAGGCATCAGGAGGTTACTCATCATTTTCCCACAATGATACGTCACTATGCTGTTGTGCGCTTGCTGTTGGACGATTTTGAGGTCTTCCAGGGAAGCGGAGGATGGTATATTGAGATCATACCACTCAAACAAAGGTGAGTCCTCGAGAACTTCCTCAATATCCAAGTCCTCCACTGGTATTCCATTCAGCCAGATTCTCTGGAATTCCTCGGATCCTTTAGAAGCTCTGTACAGAGATGACAATCCAAAATTGCAGAGATAAGGCGAAGTATCCCACCAGGGCACCCAGGAAAGGGGAAATAATGGGGGCAAAAGTCTCTCCCCGTGATCGATAGCAGATAGAATCCGGAGATCTTGTGTGCGTTGAAGATATGTAATCGTGAATTCGTAGACCCCGATCCATGTGTTTCGAATATAGCTTGGTTCAATGAGAGGTCCTTCCTCGGTCACGGCTGTGGGATGGCCTAGAAAAGCATAAAGTCGATCATGATCATCAGTACACTCGCGACTTCGAGTTGCACTTAGAACATCAAGAAAGTCTGGCTGGATCTCAAGAGAAGAAGCCTTTCCTTTCTCGAAGGCAGTGTAAAGTTTCACAGAAGTAGCAAGTTCTTGTGTAGGAAGATCGAGATGAATCACATCAAGAGGGTGATATTTGTTGATCCAGCATATGACCGAGAAGAATACATCCCAGTCGAGTTCATCTCCGTCGCACAGCAGGATTGCACTTCGCGCAACACCGATCTCTTGCAACGTCCAGCACCGCTTGAACCAAGCTCTATCCAATAGCTTTCTAAATGATCGGGCGACCGGATTGGGAACACCAGAGAAAGCAAATTGATTCGGGATTCCCTCCGGGAAGGACTCCATCTTTACTGCGAGGCTCTTGAACAATTCAAATGCCTCGGAGACTTGCGGAGTGTCTTCATTGCCCAGGTAGACAAGCACACAATTTGCCCTTCTGTAAATGTTGCCCATCAACGGAATCTGCTGAGACTTTTCGACCCGATCTTCTTGGTATTGGTTTATGCATATAGCATCGATCCAGAGTATCCTAGTCTTGTCTTCAAGCCGAAGTCGGCGAAGGGCATGCCAACAATTCGCTGTGACCAATAGGGTTGTGCTTTTGGTGTTTGAATTGCTGCCGTGGTCAAAGCAGAAGATTGACCTCGTACCGTGTGGATTACCCCACACATATGACAGAGCCTCGAAAGGCTGTGCATCTCCAAGCGTCACGGGCCGCAGTGAACAAGATATAGGATCAGACCCCTCCCCGGGGAGAAGCTCCATCAGCCTAATGGAAGTTCGTGAAGGAAGTGAGCTATATTTATAGCTGGAAGGAGCAATAGCATGTATATCCTCGATAACACAGTCAGATGCGGCGGCAGGGAGAGAGTCCTTATCGTTGCAGGCGTCTTCCCCTTCCTCTCCGTGTGCTTCCTGCTGTGCCTCGTGTACAGGTTCGCGGTCGGCAGGGGTACACTCGGAACTCATGATGGAAGCAGATGTTTTCTCTGGGATGAAATAGAACAAAAGATTAGAGCCCGATTGTTTAGGTGCGAAGTTCAGATTAAAATTGCGAGCCTGGCTTTCACACATTGAAATGCTGCGATAGCGAATAGAACTATTTTTGGGGCTGATAGATAGGGGTATCGCAAAAGTGTCCGGAAATGGTCGAAATCGCGACGCCACCTTTCTCGGTCACAGGCTCAGCTGTACCCGCAGGATCAAAAATCCTCGGTAATGCAACGTGACTTCAAATTATTCTTTTCGTAAACTCTAATACAAGTTTCATTGATTCCAACCATTTATTAATAAAACCATAGCGCAGAAGCCTCTCAAAATTTGACTCAAGAGCTAATAGTCACGTGCTTCTCTAGGTCACGTGACGAATACTTCATCGATGTCGAGCCGACTTGACACATTCTTCTTTTCAGACCAGTTTCTCACCGAGAATTTTGGGGAGACTCCTTTTCCTTTTGGGCTTCGTTCAACCAGTGATCTCGCACCTATCATCATGATCTTATCAGATTATCACGATACTTTGGTGCACTGTCAGGGGCTCGCTTATAAGCGAGGCGTCTGAAGTTCCAAGCTCAGACGCAAACCTCATACAAATCCCGTCGGACTAAATCCCAAAAGGCCGCCTTCCTCGTTAGATCAGCTAAAAATGCGACAACGACCCGTTCGATGACCCGTTCCAAGTGTTACGGGTCAAGGGTTCCCAATCATCAGGACGGGCTGAGCACCTGCCATTGTTTCATCTGATACCGGTACATATACCCTCCGCATCTAATCAGATAATGCGGGCCCATCCGTTCATACTTTCTCGACCTGTTCTGTCTCTCTGTCTGTCTGTCTTTCTCACTCTCGCTTTGCATTCTGCTATTCACGAATTG
This sequence comes from Hyaloscypha variabilis F, assembly GCA_002865655.1. NCBI lineage: Eukaryota > Fungi > Ascomycota > Leotiomycetes > Helotiales > Hyaloscyphaceae > Hyaloscypha > Hyaloscypha variabilis. Next base: position 399,111 of record KZ613961.1, on the reverse strand, counting down.
AATCGTTGCTGGTCAACCTACGAACATCTTTTAATCACAATCTCACCTTCACTTCACTCATTCACGAAAGCCGCCTTCGATTCGAGAATCACAAACCCCTCGACCAGCTTCGTCTCTTCGTTCTCGATCAACAGACAAGATGGGTGCCAACTTGTCCTCTTCCGTCATCACACACGTCGACACATCTGCAGACGTCATCAGTCCGCAGGATGCTTTCAACACAAGGAATATGGCTCTGCTTTGGCTTGGCTCTTTCCAAGGGATAATGATGATATTGTCCACCACGCTTCTCGTAGACCGTTGGCGGGGACCGCAAGGAACATCTAAAGTCGGATTTGTATCGGTGATGGCGGCGCTGCTTTTATCGGCTGCGTGGCCGGTGGTCTTTCTGTACATGATGATGGCTGGATAGACGAATATGCGGTGGAGGAAGATGTCGGGGTGGGCCGGGGAGGGGATACTGGTTGATGGAGGACATGCGAAGCATACGCCATTGCCGCAGAAAACATTGTACAAAGTTGTGTGGAGTTGCGAAAGATGAAGAATTGATAGAGAGAAGGAATGATATATTCTTGACCAAGCAGTTCGCCGTACCAGGGAGGTCACCTGTTGTTCACAACCTGTGCTGTTATCAAGTGGTCAGGTCTAAGTCCTATGGTCAATCGAAGTCTAGTTGCACAAGCGTGCACATAGTGATTGGTTGACCCAGTGATCAGCTTTCAGAACTGAGAAAAATCTGCAATGAACGGGATGGGGCATATTTGCATTGTTACTTCCAGAGTAGATATCCAGAGACGCGCACGAGGTGGATGAGAACAGAGGTTCAAGGAATTTCCGTTCAATCCTAACAATAAACATGTTTGACACCAAGTACTATGATTTAATGAAGTTAGCTCTTAGCATTAAAACCTTGTTTCTCGCTTACCGACCACATATCTCATAGGATATATCTAAACCCCTTGTTATCAATCTCTGTCATATCAAGCATGCCCCTCTCGATCGCCTCCTTCTCCTCTTCTTCCGACAGCGTGCCGCGCGCAGCCTGCTCTGCATCTCTCGCTTTGTTGATGCGGTACATATAGATATACAACACCACGACCATGAGTAACTTGACGCTATATCCGACAAGCATCGCAATGTACGCGCTATGATATCCAGCTGCTCATCAACAATCAGCAAAGTTTCATCCTAGGCCACTTACACGAAACTACAAGCCACAAATAGTAAGGGAATGAGTAGACATACGTGCTTCCTTCGCAATGAACGTCTGCGGCCCTATAATATTCCCCACACAATACCCCGTAAACAACACCGCTCCCGTCAACTGCTTCTTCGTATACCCAGCCACATTGCTACTCACCATCGTCAAGCTCAAACTGAACCCCAGCCCCTGGAAATAACACAACCAGAGCGCCACCAATCTTCCCCATTTATTATCCCTGGGCAAGCCAACCATGAGCCCCGCCCCAATAATACAGATCGCGTTCGCAACCAGCATCGTCGCACACCGCGTGTTCTTCGGCCACTTCGTGCAGATGATACCTCCAGCAAGCAAGGCGAGGAACTGCACGCCTCCGCCGGGGATCTGCAGGTACTGCGTCCCGAGCGTGGAGAAGCCGAACGAGGCGACGATGATGGATGTGAAGGAGGTCAAGGCAGAGTTTGGGACCTGCGCGCCGACAGCCATGACGAACAGGATCCAAGTCTTGGGGTCGCGCAGCGTTTGCAGCGCTTGGTAGGGCTGGAAGTGGTGGTTCTTGACTCCTTGTCGGTTGGAAGCTACGCGGGAGATGGCGATGAGACGCTCGTGGGGCGTGAGGAAGGATGCCGTGGAGGGTAGGTCCGGCAGCAGGAGCAGCGAGATGATGCCCCAGGTTATGGAGAGAGCACCGAAGATCAGGAAGACGTACATCCATTGTGGTAGGCCGGTTGTGATGTGTCCGACTGCGTAGCCGATCAGGCCGCCGAACATGGTTGCGAGTCCGTTTGTACAGCTGATGGAGGACGTCAGTCAGGTATTTCGATTGCATTTGTACTTCCAGAGCTGAGGGAGATATAACTTAAACCCCCAGGTCTAATTTCAAAGAAGACGTGGGAAGGGTAGGAGGCAGAAAGCAGACGCACTAATATATCTCCAAGCGCAAGGGTTGTTCGGCAGAAGTATACCACATGCTCATCAGCAACACAAACCCCGGGTTGACAGTCGCCTCCAGAGCACCGAGAAAGAACCTGTTCGTGGCGATTCCCCCAAAGGAAACACATGCCGGCGTCGTGATGAGTATGACGCCCCATACAATGGTTGCTAGAGAAAGGAATTTGCCAGTTGGCAAACGCTGGAGTAGATATCCGGACGGGAACTGGAAGAGCAGGTAGCCAAAGTAGAAAATCGAAGCTTCACCACGTCGCCATCAGCCATTTATATTTTAACGTAATGGAGGGAACAATGGAGGAGCAGATGAATGCAGAGGGGTATATACCAAGCCACGAATAGTCCTGCCCCTTCAGATGCGTGCCTTTCTGCAATCCATACACACTCGAGAAATTGATCGAGTTCTTATCTAGATATTGCAACATGTATGTCACGAACAGGATCGGAATGATTCTGAAATCGATCTTTCGAAGGACTCGCGCATGTTCGGCTGGTGAAGAAGTGATCTCTTTGCTGCTCTTGTAAAGACCATATGCATCGTCAACGTGCGTTGACGAGGGGAGCGACGAGATTTCGTCCACGTTCCAAGTTTGCAAGGAAGCTTCTGGCTGAGCTGGACGTCCCCGGATATCCTTCTCTGGATCGTTTGAAGTCATGACGAAGAATGAAGAACGACAAAGCTGAAGCGTAGATTAAGTTGATTTGAGTTGAGGATCGTCAAGAGCATTGACTTCATGCTCTCGGCAGATCTTCTGCGACAGCTCTTCTTTTGTTTTTGAAAGTGAAAAGCCCCGTGGTCAAGGCTGCAAAAAATATATAAAGATAAAGGAAGCATCCGTCTTATCGGCCTTTTGCATGCTTGGTAAAAACTTAGATATCATGCACCCTACTTACTCCTGGAGCTCGGCCGCCAACTACGACTCATAGATTGGATGAGGGCACTACTCGAGTGAGGTAGTGCGCCGCGTAGGGTGCCATTCGCGCGTCGAGAAGGATTAAGCTTTCAACGGTGGATCGGCGCAGCGTGGGGCAGATGATGATGCAGCTGCGGGGTTTGACTACATTAGGCTATGTCGTGATTCGAGAAAGAAGTGTCGTGCTTAGGGTTACACGTACGAGGCGAAGGAGATGCGGGGATATATGGACAGCAAATAGATTATATGGACGTTCGATAAGACATGGTTTGGTCTGAGCGCGTTGCGGTTGAGAGGAAGACGAGACTCAAATCGAACCTTAAAGTCAGAAGCAGGCCACGTGATTATCGTCAACCAGTTCAACACCCACACATCCACGCCCTTCAACCACTGACTCACTCGTGTATGAACGGAACCCCTAACAAATATAAACTATTCTATACCCAGTAATCTTCTGCTATTGCTATTAACTATATCATTCTACACTTCATCACCATTTTCCTTTCTCAAAGCCTCGTTCCAGATGACCTCAAGCAACACCCCCGATTCAGACCTATAACCCGTTCATACCAACTTCAATCTTGAGATCCCATCCCCGTATCCTATCTCTACTACCTCCCCCTTCTCGTCCCACCGCTTCAATCCATGAACCATTTCATCTGGTCTCATCTCAACCCATACCCCTCACCCCTCCCCACTCCATTCCATCCCAATCCTCACATGCATAAGAACCCTTTCCTTCCATACTCCATAGACTCACTCTCCAAGCTGCAGGCCCATGAATAAAGAAAGGAGAAGAGCGACTTGCTAGATCATGACCCCTCATCTCCATACCTCAACTCCCCGCACTGTCCTATCGATTCTGAGAATAATAAGTGAGATAGGACTTTCTTTTGATAAGATATACCTCCCCCTCCTCACATTGCAAATGTCACAATCACAAAATCACACACAAACAACTAAAACACCGCAATTGAATGCCATTATTCTATTTACTCTTTTCCCTCCATCCATCCCTCCCTTCATTCCTCCCCATATTTTCCCATTTTCCCCTTTTTCTTTTCCACTTTTTCCCAACCAACCAACGCCCCACCCTACCCCACCCCCACCAGCAAAAGCACCGTCCCCATATCCCATCAACGTAAAATCTAAACCATACCCCATGGAACGCAGAAAAGGGAAGGAAAACCAAAACCAAAACCAAAGCAAGATAAGTATACTAATCATACTATCGTACTTCATCAACCATAATCAATCCGCGAATCGAATCGAAGCGCTAAAGCCAGGCCAATGCAAGCCAATGCAAGGTAGAGAGGATATGTATGTTTCTATGTTCCGAATGCTTGCTTGCTTAATCAAACGTTCTATTCCGTGCCGCTAAAGAAAAAGAAAAAAAATCTCCTATTTTCCCATTATGAGTTTTTTTTTTTTGCCAAAGACAAGAAGGGAGAACAAAAAGGGGGGCAAGGGCAAAATCACGCCTCGCCGCCTCGTTCTCGCTTACTCCTCTCGTTCCAGCGCCGCTTGCCGACGCGGGTCTCGAAGTGCGGGGCTGTGGCCTCGACGTCCTTGCCGATGGTGTCCATGGTGCTGCGGACTTTGTTGCGGTATGCGTCCACTTGTCTCGTTAGTCCTTCTCTTCTAAAACCCCAAGGTAGGGGGGGTAGGGAGAGGAAAGGAACTCACAAGCTTTCTGCAGAAACACCGTCTTGTCGGCAAACACTCTGCTCTGGTGCCAAGTCATGCGGTACCCGAGATCATTCAACCGTACCTCTTTATTCCTCACACTCTTCCTCATCCTCGGGACGCCGACCTCTGCCTCCCCGCCATCAGCCAGCGGCACCGCAACCATCATCTTGCCATTGCCGCGCGCACTACGCCCACCTTCCACCTCCACGGTATCATCCTCGTCGTCGCCCTCGAAGAAGCGGCTGCCGTGCGCCGACGGCGGCGGCGACTGCATCTGCAACGGGAACCAGGACCGCGGGTACACCGAGTTGCTCTTGCGGAACGAGTCCGGGATCTCCTTGATGTCGACTGTGTCGAGGGTAACGCGGACGCGGACGCGCCCCCCCTTGGCCGGATCGTCGACCAGGATGAACTTGCGCTTCTTCGCCTCGGGGATATCGCCAAACAGCGAGGCGCGGTCCTCCTCGTTGAGCTCGCCCGTGTCGCGGCTGTTGGAGTGCGAGTGTGAGCGTGCGGCAATGGGATGTGAGGCGTGCGGCGCGTGTTGGGAGGAGTGCATGTTGGGGGCCATTGACGCGCCGCCTACGGTGGGATTGGGGGGGTAGGAACCCGAGTAGCCAGGGAAAACATGCGCTTGTCTGACATCATCTTGCGGTTGCGGTGGAGCGCCGGGAGCCGCATGGTGATGGTGATGTTGTTCATCGATGTACTCGTCGTCGCCTAAAGAAAGGGGAAGGATGAATTAGCCTCACGTTTTAACAGGCAAGCGAAGCGAGAAGAAAAGGAGAGCGTAAGCAGAGAGTAAGCAAAAGTAATGCCATGCCATGCGAGACGAGTTTGAGGATGATGGGAAGTGCAACAGTACAGCAGTGTGTAGACATGATTGTGTTTGGGGTTTTGGTGCAGATCTGGTACCGAGCCCAGCCACAAGCCAAGCAAGAAGCCAAAAGTGCAAGTGATGTAATATACAGGAAGATTGCGCCCTCTCGAGACGACCCAAAAACAAAATAGCTCTTTGCTCCCAATAATTGTACCCTCCCACTTAACAGGTATATTCGCAAAAGGTATCATAGCACAGGTAATAGTAACAGGCAATATCAATCACGGCAGGCATCACATCTGGTGAAACATACCGACTTCATCTCCTCCTTGAGTACTTCCGTCGGGGTGGTTGTGATGGTGATGGAGTTGTGGACCACCCATCCCGCCCAGGCTAGGTTTGCCCATGCTTCCCGCTCCGCCTGGGCCCATGTTTCCAGATGGTGGCATCCCTGTAGGACCACTGGGGCCAGCCATGTGAGGGGTATGTGTTGCCGCTTGCACGGCTTTGCGGTTGTTGATCTTGGCCATTCTTCGAACGCGTCTGCTCCGCAATCTTGGGTCTTGGTTGCTGTTGCGCCAGCTGTCCACGGCTCTCTGGATCAGGCCTCTCTTTCCACGCAGGCACGGATTCAGCTCGGCCAGAGCCCAACCAACAGTATTGCATTCAGTCTCGTAGACCAAGCGGTTTCCACGATATTGGTCCTTGCTGCAACAAGCTCTGGGGTAGACGCAGTTCTCAGTCTTGAATTCTGGGCTCAAAGTATCCACATTGACAGATTCAACATCGCATCTGATGGTGTATTCCATCTTGACGCGATCTCGTGAATATTCGAATGCGATCCATTGAACTCCATTGTTGTCTTGTCGAACCACCAGCGGAGTAGTGGCTGGAATGGGACCTGGAGCTGCATTTGGGTTGACGCCGCTGTTGCCACCTGGAACGTTGTTCTGATTCATCTGAGGACCATTGGTTGGATGTTGTGGAGGGCCCAGCGGTGCTGATGGTCTGGAGATTTGCGGAACATGAGGCTCCATCTTGGTTCTTGGGCTACCCGTCATTCCTTGCTGCTGACCCGGATGTTGTTGCATCTGGTGCTGACCAGAAGGGTGCGACATGAGCAGATTGGGTTGTGAAGTCATCGATTGATGATGTTGCTGCTGTTGTGGGTGAGGAGCATATGAAGGAGCACCTTGAGGTGGCATCGGAGGGTATTGTTGCTGGGGGGCTGGATAATACATCTGGGTGTTCTGCTGTAATTGGGATGTTGGAGCGCCATACATTCTGTGCTGTTCGTGTGCGGATGGAGATGCAACAGAGGCAGGAGAGTTCGATTGCGGAGTATGATAGATCGGAGGATACGGTCGCGTCATCTGCGCGGCAGCCATGATGTCAGGAGTTTCTGGAGCTGTGAATTAGTTAATGGTCTGTTTCTTCCGCAAAACGCGTTCGGAACGGGCGGCTGCTTACCTGCAGAGGAGTATGTGCCTGATGCGCTTGGTGTGCTGTATGGACTCGGGTGGGAACCGTAGTAGGTTGGCAGCTCCTGGGTGTGCTGTCCTCCGGGACCTGGCGCACTCTGGGCGTACTGGGGCAGACCGTGGGATGGGGGGTATGGGTTCGAGTGTTGCGGCTGCGGAGGAGGAGCTTGCTGCTGGTGGTGCTGTTGATGTACGATGCTCGAGGGTCGAGGTTGTTGGAGATGATGCGGAGGCGGAGGACCCTGCTGCGCGTGGTGGGGGTGATGCTGCATCGAGACCAATTGTCAGTGACCGTTCTCAGCCGTCTTGGTAAAGGCAGTGGCAAAATATAACAACCATTGAGAACAGAAGCAAGACGCGTCGCGATGTTTATTTTGACACTCCGGACGTAAGAAAGAGAGAAGTCAATCCTTGACGACGTGGGTGGCTGCCGCACTCGGTTCCCTGAATCCGATCTTCTGCTTTTGACAGGCGCGCCCGAGAAACAATGGAGTCAAAGAAATTGTTGGGGTGGAGGACTGGGACATGGGAAAAGTACGAGGGTGGTACCTCAGTATAACAGATGCCTTGCGTCTATTACCAAATCTTCAGACGATGGCCGGGAAGGACAAGCGACGCGCCAATGTCCGAGATTTGCGTGATTCTCGCAGGGCTCAAATCTCTGAAGGAAGTGGAGCGACGAGGGTGCAAGAAGCTTATGAGATGAGGAAGGACGAGGAGTTGGGGGGAGCCGGAGAATAGGAGCCAAATAGGGCAGATAGAGATTGATCGGAGCGAGGATAAATGTATGCAGAAGGGGCAGGTTGAATTGAGGAATGAGATGAATTGCGACCAGGGAGGGGTGCAGCAGAGAGGCAGGAGAGCTCGAATCTTTGGGACTGGTGCGGTATGGGTAAGGGCATTAACAAGGTAGGGGTCGTAGCGGTGTTGATATGGCAGTTGAAGGCAGCAGAATAAAGATCGAGGTAGAGGCAAGCCAACGCATGGAAGAAACGTGACAAGGTTTATATCGCATTACGATGAAGTGGACGAGGGTCCTGGGGCCGGCCGGGGTGGGCGCCCAATGGAATATATGGACCATGCCGACCACTGGGCAGCAGGACCGGGATGTGCTGGGGGGCGCTGCTGGGGACACTGGCCAGCTCTGCCGTCAGTGGACCAGCGGCGGCGGTGAGGGTCACCAAGCCGGAGCAGGGGAGGGCAGGGCGGCGCTGCGAGAGGGAAGATGACGCGGTGACTAGCGCAGTGTCAAATTGCTAGGGGGCCCAGGAGGGGCGAGGGTGTGCCAGCCATGCCCGCACCAGAGAGTCCGTTGTTGCGGCGCTGATCTTGGCAAGCCACCAGAAAAGCGAGAGCAACAGCCTGCAGCAGCCAAAGCCATGCACCCAGGACGGCCTAGCGCCCCCAGCGTGGACCCGAGCAAAGATAGCTGCGAATGGCTGCACCGTGCAGGCCCCTTGATCTCGTTCGCGCCGTTGGGGAACTGCCCCTTCCGGCCACGACTCTTTATGCACTGCAAAAATAGAAGCAAAGCAGAACAGAACACCGTCATCATCAAGCAGCACAAGCAAACACAGTAGAAGATCAGTGGCCACTGGCCTCTCACCCCCCTTTTTCCGAGAGGGCTGGACGATCGCTGCAGACTTTGCGCGAATAAGCGGTGGAGAGCCCCCCTCTCGCTGGACTCGGCAGCCAGACTGTGCGCCTCACCCAGCGATCCAGCACGCAAAACAGGCGCTCGCAAGCCCCGCCAAACAGCAAGCAGGTTCTGCTGAGCTTTAACCGTTAAGCGAGTAAGAGCACTAGACGTCTGTGCCCGCCCCGGCTGTCTTGCCCGCGTGGGATTGGGCAGCAACTGAGGACCTTGTCTCGTGCATGCACCCTGGCTCACTTTGAAACGCGCCTGCGAATTGTGCTCACACGCACCGTCGAGTCCGCACGGCCTTGCTCGTGATCTTCTGGAAAGCATCGAAGCCACACCTCGTCGTGCGCCAGCCGTCATCCCTGCCGCCTGAGCCGAAGGGGAACAACTTTGCGAACTTGGGCAAAGAAAGCATGACTTGCGTCCCGACTGCGAGTACGAGTGCGAAAATGCAGAATCCGACCGTGGACACATGGACACCACAGCACAGATGCAGAAACGGAAAGCGGTGTACTTACGTGATCGTTGGCCACAGCGACGCCGGGCTCCTCTTTGTATCCTCCACTCTGTCGATGAGCCATCTCGGTAGATGGATTGGTCCTGGTCTGTTGATCGAGTTAGCGATGGGGTCCGTCAAGCCACACGTTCGCCGTTGGCATGCGAGGCCTGTCTCGACCACCAAACAGCAGAGTTCATGCTGCTATGCCTGCAACATCCGTGCGTTGCAAGTCGGATTGCAGGGAGTGCTAGGTCCGTCTCAACTTACTTCGGGAAGTGTTTAAGGTACCTGAGTGCCGCAGAATCAATCACTTCAAAAGTGATTCGATGGTTCTGGGGCGTGCGGCGGCGGATGGGATGTGAAACGCCTGCTGAGTGTGCTGCACTTTAAATCTGACGTATCTGCTTCAATCCAAGTCAGCGCCAGCCCATGACACAGCAATTTGAAAGGTCGTGGCGATGCGATCGTCGAAACGCATGAAAAAGAACCTCGGATCGTAAAAATAGAACGGGTATTTCAGACGATGAGCAATCCTCGAGCAGATCACGAAAAGGAAACACAGGGGCGAATATTGAGGAGGCTCGTAATGCGATCGATGCATCGAAACACAACATCATTTCTTTTCTTAGAACACGTACTGCTGACTCCATCTTTCTCAAGTGGGCACCGTCACTGACGGGTTCCGGCTGGATAGATTCCGAGTATCAGATGGAATTGCAGGTTGAGTGTGGGGGGAGCAACGACAGAATCGAGCATAGTGGGTAAGTGACGGGTGTCCAAAGGTTCAGCAATGGGACGATCCGAAGTTGAAGCCACACTTCGACACTGGTCGAAATGGAGGTGCAGAGGGTGACAAGGTGCTAGGTTGTGGCGCACAACGTTGAACATCGGTGTTTCTGGTAGGACTGCAGTGGGGCCCAGTCGCGTGCGCCTCGAAGGGAACCCACGTTTTCCACACCGCGAGACGGCCACTGGGCCAGAACCTTCGCGGGTCGAGCCACGGTCCAGGAACTCTCTCGCGCTGTACCACAAAATTCCAGGTGATGAAATAATATCTGAACTTACTTCTGGAAATACTCTCAGCTCCAGGGAAATGACTTGTAAAGACCGTTAGCCGTTGGCGGTGGCTGCGTCTGTGAACCTCGTGTTAGCTTCGTGTGCCACAGTCAACTTCGATGATAGGTAGAAAAACTTGCAGAAGAAGCAGACTAGTTCGTGTGTGGAATGGAAAGTTGCATACAGAAAGGCTCAGCACGTCCAGTGCAATGTGAAATATGCAGCAGCAGCAGAGGGGAAGAATGACGCAACAAGAAGGGGACGAGGCTGAAAAGTGAGGGCTCAACAACGACCGTTGTCTGTGGAAGACCAGGTAGGTCAGTTGGTGTCGCTGGGCTTGGAGTTATAATATACAGGCATGGGTGGTTGGTAAACACCAGGCAGGGGCACACACCCAAGTCGGACCGCCAAGCAGCACAGGCTTTCGGCACATTAATTAAGGAGATGATGGGGTCGCAGCCCACCGCAGGGGGCAAGTGACGGTCATGCAGCAGGCCATGATCGCGGATGGCACCCTCGCTTACACACCCAGGCCAACTGTGGTGGGGAGAAAACAGGGATGTAGAACGCCATCGCGCGACATGTCGAAAAACAAAATCGCCCACACAGATGGAAAGGGCCAGGGCCAGAACGTACCTCGATGATGGAGCGTTACAATCGTAGAGTTCGTGGGCGGCCTAGTGAGGGGCTGCCAAATCGGATCTCGAGGCTCTACGCTTTGCCGTGGGGGAGGGTTGGCAGTTTTCTGCCAAAATGTCAGTAAACAGGAGACCCTTGCGCGACCATTATCCGCGCGCTGGTGAGCGGCTGTAGGGCTTACGGAGGGATCTGTGATGTGATTCTTGTACCACCTTCACTTTCGCGCTCAAGATCTTGTCCTTCGTGCTCCCGACTGTGACGTCTCAAAATGGTTGCGGGTAGTACCTCTCCGTGAGTGACTTGCGTGTTCCGACTGTCCGAGGTCGCGGGAGAAAATGCTGTAAGCGTGACCAAGCACCAAGCTGTTGTTCTCGAGTTGAGGTGATTGGGTTTGGTCGGTATGAGGTGTACCGAGTCTTCTTCAGATAGATTGGGATGCGCGTAATTCACTCTCGAGGGCTGCAAGGAAGCCGGTGTGCCTTCTGTCTGCCGCGCTGCGTCCTTCTCGAAGGTTGCCTTCCCTGTCGACTCGAGGTTCGTCGGATCTCAGGTGCAGCGCTCTGAAAGAGGGATGCTCCCAACTTCTTCTCGAGGGCGCGCGTGGGATATGCTTGTGGGATCCTGCAGTGAACAGGTGCTGCTGCTGGGGAATGTTCGACGGATATGTAGGCTAGGATAGAGGCAGGACTTGGGACACAAGATTATCGGATCTGGTTGGACAAATATTAGCATCGTGCATTCAAAGATCAACAGCCTAGGGGGGTCCGGCACCAAGAGACGAGGGGGTTCTGGATGCTGCAGGCTGGCGCTTTGCATTCGCGAAGACGACGCGATCAGCCTCCGTACGCAGATGATACCAGAACTAGTCGCTGATCGCCTTTGTCGTTGAGAACCACGTTGCTGTGGTGTATGGAGGTTGCGCAACGAGGATCTCGCGAGGAGGCCACCGTTTGGCACGAGGGTCGCTAAGCAGTCGGGCGGCCGAGACGCGTTCCGTGCAAGACTCGAGGCGTCGAGGATGGTTCAAATATATCTCCAGCAACCGCAACTCGCCAGGGAAATAGGAAATTATTGGGTCTCACCTCTGCTCTGGTCTACTTAGGGTCTGCCGTGATCGCGACCGTCTGCGGTACTGCTCCCACGAGGTAGGGCACTGGTGCGCGTCGCGTTGCTGCAGGTTCGGTATGCAGGAGCAGAAAAATTCGGACTCGAGGTTCTCGTTGCGACCAAGGAGGATGCAGGCAGCGATAATAGCTGGACGGACGCAAAATATCGCACGTGTACGTGTCGTCGTACGGTCTGTGTGCCACGGCGGGTTGTGGGCGGCAAGGCGACGACGGTGTCACGTCAATTGAGGAGAGCGATGTTGGCGTCGTCGAGTTCGTAAGGATGTCGCGAATAGCTTCAACTATCAAATGTCAAAATGTAGTAGCTTCAACGGCATCGCATGTGCTCCAGCTGTCGGCGGTGCTGTGGGTGCGGGATGCAAGGATATGGGTTGCGCCCGTTGTTGAGATCCTGGTGACAGAAGGCAGATGGAAGCTGTCGAAAGCTTGATTGGGGACGCGCAGCGACGGGGTTGGGCCTGGCAGGTGGCTAGAGAGGCAAGGGGGTTGTGGAGAGAGGCACGAGAGTGGTGGTGTTTCCTGCTGCAGGCGATTTGCATCGAACGCTTCTTGCGCTGGGCTGCTGCTGGGCTGGGCTGCTGGGCTTTGGCTTTCAACCGGCGGCGACAGGGACAAGGGAGGGACAATGGGGGGAGGGGGGGACTTGAGGAGGAAAAGAGTTTTGAGTTTGGCAGCACGCTCGATCCCCACTGAAGAACCACGGAGGTTGTGGACTGAGACTAGACTCGAGAGAGGTAGACAGAGCCAGCACGGCAAATCACCAAGGCAAGACCGAGGGAACGGCCTTTTGACTTTCGGGCACGGCAGGGGGGCGAATGATGTGTGCTAGACTCTAACTGCTGCTGCTTGAATTAGAAAAGAGTAAGAGAAGAGAGAAGGAGCGATACTTCCTTCTCGAGTCAGCAGGCGGCCAATCAGCGCGGCACTTCTCTCTCCCCTTCACCCCCCCTTTTACCTACATCTCGCTCCACCCCCCTCTTCGGGCTGCCCATCTGCATTCTCAGCCAATAGACCGTATTCCAGAAGAGTCCACTCATCCACTCGTATGCACCGCTCACCCCAAAGCTCTTTCTGCGCTCCCGTAGCTGTACCGCTCGCGTTGATAGATTAACCTGCTCTTCTGAGTCACCTCCCTCTCTCGCCCGCCACGCCGGTCCCCCACGAATCATAGCACGCCCAGATATTGCATTACCGTATCCGTGTTGCCAGTGGACGAGGCTTCCGCTCACCACCGGAGCCACTTCTGCCTCCCGAAACAATGTGGCCGCCAGATCCAATCCTGCAGCTGCCAATGGCACCAATGCTGCCCCAATGCGCGAATCAGACGGCCGCGCAATTGCATGAATAGCCCCGGAGATGACTTGCCCAAAGGGGGAGCCGTCGATCATCACGGAGCACGATGCATCGCAGCACCAGCACTTCTCGAGTCCTCCGCATCAGCCATCAAATCAAGCCATGGGAATTGGTGCCCATCCGTGCTTCTAATCCGATGCGAGATGGGCGTTCCTGTTCATGTGTTCATGTGCGCTCTTACCAAGCTCGAGCCAGGTTTGGAAAGTTTGGAGTTTCTAACGGCAATCGTGCTGCTGCAGCGCGGCGTACACACGACGACTTCATGCAAAAGATGCGCCGCAAGCACAACTTCTTTCATGCTTCACCGTCTCACTTCAGGGCCGTGGCGCCGGCACGCTGGCCTTCCGCGCGGCTGCCATCATAGATTGTGAATTTGTGATACCGAAACTGCAGTTGTGCTGCTCAGCAACAGCTGTCCTTCGACTGCCGAAATTCCAAACATAATTGGATATCTCGTTCCAGACTCCGCGAGTTTGAGAGAAACGCCTTCACCGCCACCGCTGATGCTTCTCGGCCTTTCATTTCAACAGAATCTCGCCGTCTGGCTGAGGGCCATGTGTCATCCTCGGGTGGACTTTCACGAGTTTTCTCACATTAACAATAATGATAATTCTTCCTTCCAGTCTCCCACTTGTTCGTTTTCCTGGATGTCCCTTCACAAGTCACTCGGCCGGCCAATCAGGCCCCCCGTCCACAGCCCGTTTTACCCGGAATGAGAGACTTTGCCTCGAGGAGTGCGAGACTCCGAGATTATGAGCTGCTGCGCGACGTGCTCGCCATGCGAAGGCCACTTGACCACGGCTCGTGGGTGCGGCCTCATGAAGTGACGTTGGAAGAAAGAGCGGATCTTCACAGTCACGATGTTTAGTTTGCCTGCTACTGACCCATGGCCGGCAGATCGCAGTTGCCAGGCCAGGCTGAAGATGTTCCGGCATCGTGAACCATTCGTAAGGCTGGCGGTGCTCAAGGCAAGGCCCCCAGACTCTACGGTAAGAGACTCCCCTCGAGGGTTGATCGGAGAATTTCTACCGCTGTTCATCTGCTGCTGCCCTCGAGGGTTTGCCGCAGGCGTCGAACGTGCCATGTCCAAGCGTGAAGGAGAGTGGAGGCCTTCGAGCAAGGTGCCCGGTCGGGGCGATCTCGAGGCTCAGCAAACCCTACCACCGCCTCCCAGGTACGGGACGGAGAACATGCAAGACAGAGTAGAGACTTTCGACGTCAACACGCGACGTTCAGAAGCTCGCACGCGCAACACAACGGTTTCCTCACCTGTCAGTTCGGAGGGGGAATCTGCAGCAGCACGGCACACGAGGAAACTATCTGCCGCATAGTATGGTCAGAGGCGCAGGGCCAATGGTAAGTCAGGACTGGGCAAGTCGCGCCCGAGTGCTCTTCTCTCGCAGCTCGACGGCAAAAGTTTCTCTGTTCTGGGCACGCTGCACACCTTTCTTTAGCCCCATGCCCACGAGCGAGGGTGTGCGGCACCGCGTGGTGTGTGCCATGCCGGCCGTGGGTGATGGGGTTGCCTCTTAGGCTCTTGCAAGGTTGCTTCGAACGGTGCAGACCAGGAGGGGACGCCATCATCCTGGTGGTCTCACCCACTCCCACCGTTGAACGCCTCCAACAGTGCCAGCGGCCCAGCGCCCTCCCCCTGTCGGACTGGCTGACAGCTGCTGAAGCCACGCCAAGGCCAGGCCGGCCCTGCCCTCGCGCAACCGCAAATGCCTGCGCACATGCAAACGTTAACGTCAATATCAACCTCACCACCGCAGCACGACACGATCTGTACCTTACATCAAGCAACTCCCTGCTCCAGATCACCATCACAAGCACGCAAGCAAGCAACGCTGGCCTTGGCCCGCGGCGACGGACGACGTCGGATGAACTAGGCTGCAAGCGCGCCAAAGAATACATCTCTACCTCGGGAGTCGGTACCTGAATCGCGGACTCGGTGAATGTTAATACCCGACGACGGAGCCGTTCTTCTGGTTCGCGATGAAATGATAGTAAATTTTCAGCCCGTCAGAAAACCCGTCTTGAAAACTCTGAAATTGACCATCCCGAATGGCAAGTCCCGCGGTGGGCGGCGGCGAAGATCGTATCTCGATTCAGTTAAGATTCAATGATTCACGATGCATACAATACGAAGCGCGTCCTAGGAATATTGAAATTGAGATCACGACGTCGACGTCGCCATCGTCTGCTAAGCGACGCCCCTAAGACAGCCGTTTGAAGATGTTTTACCTTTCACATGATCACTGATCACGGATCCACGCATCCTCATATCAAGAAACGCGTTAAGATAGCTGGCGGCGTGCTTCCTTAGTTGTTTGAGACACTCGCAGCGCCGCATATGCATCGCTTCAGCATATCAACTCATCAAACCGTAAACGGCACCGCAAGCAGGCTAGCGCTGACTTGGACTTGCAGCGACGTTCGGTCTCCACCGTCTTCCTGATCAGCAGATACCGATATCAGTAAGAAGTTCAAACTTTCCACTCACGTTTCACAAGCAGCCATCCTTCGCTCCGCGGTGCCCAAAGCGCAACGCCTCGCCCGTCCCGCGACAACAGGCATGGGAAGCAAGGCACAGCACAGCCTCGTTTCTCCAATTCCCCGAGGTTTCGAGATGAGATCAGTGAATCTCCGGATCGGCCAGGCCCCAAACACGCTGGGAAGCTCAGTGGAAACTGGGAAAGTTGGCCCCAGTCTCCACAGTCCACATTTGCATCTGCTCGCGACATGCTCTCGAAATAAAATGCTCCGAAAGGCCTTTCCTCACCCGCATATCCCAGGCCAATATTCGGCTAGGGGAGCAGAAGCAGAATTAGTCGAGACGGAAAGCTATCTGCAAACCGCCTGATTTCGACAGCAGGAGGAGATGAGGCTGCAGCAGCCTGGTCCTGGCCCATGCCCATGCAGCCACAGAGCGCCGCTCCACTCGCCGCGTCCAAGACCGCTTCGCCATCCGTGCCCAGTCTGCCCTAAGGTCCCTAACGTCCATCTCACATATATCCGATCTGTACAGTCTTAACACCTCCACAAATCAGACCTCACCACTCGCCAACGCCTCCTCCGCGACAAACAGACTTCACACAACATCCTCCACCTCTCGCATCACCAGCTGTCCAGACTCGTCGACTCCTTTTCTTTTTCGTCCTTCAGCAGCTGCCACGTCGAGCCGCAGCCGAGACATCCGGTTTGCTCCTCCTCCCCATCACCGCCCATTCCCCTCTCGTGATGCCCCTCAATCCAGCCATCTCCGTTTGCACTCTTGCCCCTCACTGGTCCGTCCCCCCCTCAAAAAGCGGCAATCGGAAAACACATGACGTCCGCCTGCCCACATGTGCCTCGCGCCAATAAGACGCAACGCAGCCCTATATGTGGAGGTGTTATACCTCCACCTAAAGCGGTAGGCCCGATGCCATCAGCCACATCTCGTATGATTCCTCTCTTCCAGCCTCGCGCTTTCCACGTCTTCTAGCTGACGTTGAGCGAAATGAAGCACATGCACTACACGCAAGCCACGCCGTGCCTCTGTCGTGCATTGCATCTCACTCTTCCTCAAGCCCTCTCCTGATCAGAGCATCTCTTCCCGATCCCCTCTGCCGTAAACAAGATGTAATCCCGTTCCCGTAGAAGCAAATTGAGAATCCGTGCTCGAGAGCGAGGGGTAAGTCAGAGACGACATGCATATGCCACGCAAGCCACAAATCCAAAGCCTAACCTGAAGCTAACCTGAAGGCTGAACGTCAACGTTGCAACCGATCGGATACTCCCTGTCCCCCTCTTCCTCGGCATCGGAATATCTCCCTCGGTACTCCTTTTTCCTTTTGCCTCGACCCTCGCGGGCCTCACCGCTTCTAGACCTGTCTTCAGACGTGCGTTCTGTAACTAACTACCGTGTTGCGATTGGCTCGCTCTGCGCTTCTTTCTCATAATACGTGCAGAGAGAGTATAGTGTAGTTTCCAACTTGAGGAAAGCGCTGCGTAGTACGTTCGTTCGTTCGTTCGCTCGTATCAAATCGTCGAGTCGACCGACATACAGATCGCGGCTCGGCACAAAACACCAAAGTACCGGCCTACCTATGCACTACCCCTCGCCAATTAATCTCGGCGCCAGCCATCAATCTATCAATCTACTTAATAGTATGCAAATATGATAACATCTCATTTAAGAACAGAGAATCTGTGAGGAGGTGGAGGTGGAGCGGGAAGGAAGGAGTCTAGAACGCAGCATCCCAGTAGAAAATACTCTGCGGATGCAGGTTTCCGTTTCGAATACCGGTACTGTACTGTTGGTGCTGCATATGAGTGAGCGAATTAGTCAGGGCGGTTGAGGGGAGGGTAGGGTAGGGAAGGGAATGGTAAGGAGGGGATGGGATGGGATGGGAGGGGAAGGGGGGTCCGCGCGGGTCGCGGGGAAGGGGAGGGAGTGAGAGAGTGAGGGATGGGTAGCCATTAATCTCGTTCTCAGGTTTACATGGCCCCCGCGGGTGTGTAGGGTAGAAGAGTTCCTCTCTTAGACGAGGCTGAGGACGAAGATGAATAAACAGATACTACGCGAACGATCGTGGGATTCTCTGGTTATGTTAACTAGAGTTGGGTGGGTTTGCTTGGATATGCTTTGCTTTTGTTGAGGATTTTTGTGAGTGAGTTGTTGGGCTCTTAGGAAGTATCTACAAGGTAGAATCCAAGATTTACGGTGGGGAGAAAGGGGGGAGGGTGCACGTGACCCCTCGAACTACCTTCATTCCTACGGAATGTGCAAGTGAGGTTTACTCTATCATCTGTCCAATTATCCTACCCTTTTCACGTCCTATTACTTGGAGTGGATCTGGTAGCCCCAGCACTTGGAAGAGATCGAGTTAATAATATACTGTACTTCACCTCCACGCCTTCTAAATACACTCACTATTCTGAGCTGTAATTGCAGCATCTGCACAACTTCTTTGGACTAAGACCTTAGTTTAATGACTTTTTTCATTCTCCTCAGCTTGTGAATTATAACTCGCACTGGATGTCTCAGCGCTAGATGCAAAGAGCACGGCGCGTAGTTCACACCTCGCTATCCCCTCTTCTAGAAATGCATTCACTTATCATAGGACGTCCTAGTCATGGGAACGCTTGAGTCCTGACCTGTTTTTATCAACATCGTGCCGATATGAAGCTTCTCTAAAAGGTGGTAGATAGAAGCTTGTCGGATATAGGGTTGGACTTGGTTTAGGGATAGCGGGATAGCTATTCTGAATAGTTTTAGGAGAAACGAGGATAGGGGGTCGCAAATCGTTCTTAAGGCTTTTGTTAGTTTATAGTGAAATTCGGAAGACTATAGTCAGCAGGCAGAGCAGAAATGCACGGAAGTCCTAAATATCTAGATACATTGCCCGGTTCCAATAGCCAATCTCTAAATAGAAATATGGTTTTTGGGCTCTCTCGCATATCCTTTTCGGGGGTGATTCCCAGGCAGCGAGCTGCTTTGGGGAGTCCCTACCCACCTTAAATTGTGCCCTGAGTATTAAAAGTAGCGGGTGCTATAGTAAATTGGTCAAAGGATGGCTGCAAGCACTAATAATTTGTTCCTCCTTCATTCTAGGCAGCTGATCATTTCATGGGAATCTAGAAGTATCTGAGCTTAAAGCTTAGATGAAGTGCCTAGTAAGATGCGGTGATTCTCCGAAGAATCTCTCGAGTGATAATTTTCAAGGATTGTGGAATTTGCCTGAGATGCTAGAGAGACAAGGATATGTTCATGTGGTTTAGTGGTTATATGAAGGCTGTAAGGTTGATTGAATTACGAAGTAAAGAACTTATTTGACGTCCTTGAAAGTACTATTGCCTTATAAATTTGGGGTCTCGTACCTGGTGCTTATGTTGTTGGGATATTGCCTATCTTGTGTGTTTGCTTGCCTAGTGTTTGGCTTGCTTTTGAGAAGGAATATACCCTAGTTTCTAGTGAATCCCAGGAGCTGGGTCTCTACTGGTCTTTACGTAGCTTTTACCTTCGAGTCAAGTGATAGCAGAAGCCAAGCTCAACGTATGCGTGTTAAATTCCCTTCTAATAGTTGAGCTTGCTCAGCTAATATTTAATTAGTCAAATATTAATAGGTTACTTAAGGAGCATATAGCTTCTAGGCTTTGAGGCATGATTTTCCGAGTAGTATAATGTAGTAAACTTGTTACCTTGAGTTTCTGGTTTTGCTATTCCAAGACGATATTGCTCTTAATAAAGAAAATGAAAATAATGGTTCTAACCTTAAAGTTTATAACGAGACCGAGGAAACTATATCTTGCTTACGTGCAGCTACGTTAGAGAGTATCGCAGCCTAATAGGATTATCAGTACAGAATTTGAATACTACCTCCTACCTAGAGGATGCTGAGAGGCTTCCGATTGCCTTTCATAATATTAAGGGGAGTTTTAGCGCATTAGTATTAGTTGACAGATACTTGGTCCTGCTCTATTGGGCCTCCATCATGCAGTTAGTCAGCGTTATTGCTGTGCATCACCCCGCATCACCCAGCCTCGTCTGGACACCGATCAGAGCCTCGCATGCGTCCTCGCTCTATACAGCTCAATAATATCGCCGACCTCTGACTTCTGCTCGTCCGTCATGGATCCTATCACCGCCATCGGCCTCGCATCGAGCATTGTCTCCTTTATCGACTTCTCCTGGAGCCTGTTGACCGGCGCCAAAGAGCTCTACGAATCCGGCCGTCGGAGGACGAAGGAGAATGCTCGCATCAGCAGCATTGTCGATGACTTGCACGAGTATGCTCTTGATCTGACTGTTGGGGGAGAGGGTGCGTCGAAGCATGAGAAGGCGTTGCGAAGCCTGGCGAATGATTGTTGTGCTTTGAGTGAGGAGCTCGTGGGGATATTGCAGAAGCTAGAGATGAAGAGAAATTCGAGGTGGCAGAGTTTGAAGAAGAGTTGGGAGGCTATGCGGAAAGCGGATAATATCGCTTTGCTTGAGTCGCGGTTGGGGAAGTATCGCGCTCAGATGAATACTAGGTTGTTAGCTCTGCTGAGGTGGGTCTTTTCTGAAGCATCTCAACCCTGTGTCATTTTTGACGTCCGAACTGACGGATGTATCCTATATGACCCAAATTTCATTTGTTATCTTGTTTTCAAGTATGTGTGAATATTCTGATATGCCGTGCCTTTTAGTGAACAACAATCTTCAATCAAGTCGCAGCTGGACAACATTCAGAACGAAGCTGAAAAGGTGTCATCAGCATCAGCAACAGAGCTAAAAGACATGCGTGAAGACATAACAGCCATTCTAAACAAGGTACAAGAAATGGAATGCAAAGATGATTCTAGTACATCGGATGAAGATGAGACAGATGATGGAGAAGCGCAGAAAGAGCTTTTCAGATCACTTGACAATATCATGGACAGATTATCTAGGCTCGAAGACGCACTTCAAGTCACACCAAAAGAGACTCGAGTTCTGCAACATCTGTATTTCGAAGACATGTTTGCCCGAGAAGATTCAATCAATAACGCCAGTGAGGGGACATTTGACTGGATTATGATGGATGATTCGGAGTTTGAAGGCTACCTCGCTGCTTGGGATGCGAAAGCGAAGCTGGGAGATCGAATTCTTGATGGTGCCGTTGAGAAGATGAACGAATCTCGTATACTCCTCCGAAGATGGCTCATCCGTGGAGACGGGGTCTTTCACGTTTCGGGGAAAGCGGGATCCGGGAAATCGACTCTCATGAAATTCATACTTCACCACCCCAGCATGCTCGAGTGTCTAAAGCAGTGGGTAGGAAATAAGACGCTAGTGCTAGCATCTTTCTATTTCTGGCGTTCCGACAGACAAAAGCTGCAAATGTCCCTTGAGGGCCTATACCGCTCGATACTGTTTGGAGTTCTACGGAAATGCCCACACTTGATACCTGAACTGTTCCCAGACCAGTGGAGGACGATGTCAACGCAGGCTGCGAACATGTCTTTCGAGAAAGACTTGTTCCGACCTATCAAGATTAAAGAAGCCTTCGAAATGCTCATGAAAAACCCGATCAAATCTGAGAAGTTTGCATTCTGTTTCTTCATTGACGGACTCGATGAGTACGAGGCTGACCCCTTCGAACACAAAATTCTTGCACGACATCTGCGAGATTGGTCTCTCAAAAGCAACATCAAAATGTGCGTCAGCTCTCGGCCAGAGATCGAGTTTCTAGACATATTTCGAAAGGACCATCGTATCAACCTCCATGAATTGACGGCTCGGGATATACACCGCTCTAGTCAAGAAATGTTCGAGCAGGATGAGAGTTTCCCTAAGGTGAAAGGGATATATCTTGAACTTCTTACAGATCTCGTCGATATGGCAGAAGGAGTATTTCTCTGGGCAAGTCTGGTGGTCAAGTCGCTTCTTGTTGAGGTCGGCCGCGACGCGAACAGTGAAAGATTGTGGCAAACCCTCCGCAGTACACCCTCTAAACTTGACGATGTGTATGATGGAATGCTCAATACTCTGAACCGGCAAGACAGAAGGACCGTCGACTACATCCTCCTCCTTGTACTCACCAATCCATTCCCAGATCCTATGAATGCCATTTGTCTGTCGTGGCTTGTTGGACCCGAAGAGTTCAGGTTCCCTGGTCCGAATTATACCTATTCAGATCAAGCAGTTTTGCGGCAATTAGATAGTGTCCAAAGGCAGCTTCAAGGATTGACAAAGGGTTTACTTAATCTCGCACCAGACACGTCAGTGCTCCGCACTTGCCCTATGTTCTCTCGCAAAGTCCAATTCTTCCACCGCACTGCCCGGGACTATTTGACCACCCCGGAGCGGAACAATCAGCTGCGTGCTAGCTTCCCTCTCTACGATGCTCGTCAAACCCACTCAATCCTACGGATGGCTGAATTATCCAGTATCAACACATGGAATGTACCAAATGTTGGCTTTCTGGAACATTATGCCGATGACATCTTACGCCTGACACATGCTTCCGCGACAACATTGCAACTACCTGTTGCCCACATGAAAGTTTTTGAAGAGGTTTGGAATTTGCATTTCAAAAATCGCGCTGCCTTCGTCGGGTTCAATAGTCAGGTGTCTAAACCCCTGTGTTATGAAGCAAACGTCCAGTTTTTATATGTGGCAGCATTTTGGGGTCAAGTTGATATTGTCCGCCAAGCTCTCCACACGTCTGAGCATCGTCTTGTCGAAGCAGAGTTAGGAGCGAGCCCCAAGCTCGACGTCTCACGGTTGGGACAACCTAGTCTTCTTATCTCCGCATCCTGCGCGCACGTCGGTTCCGAGATCGTCCCGCTCCTGTTTGATCAAGGCTTTTCAAGTACATCTTTGGTGCCGTTGTTTGACACATCCGTCTTCAAATGCCGGAAATGGGCGAGTGTTTGGATAGTATTCGTCGCACACTTAGCAACGCGCAGCCTCAGATTTCCTGAAAGAGGAAGTAAGCTCACGTGGAGCTTATTCGATAATCTCGAGTCCTTTTTGAATGCGGCGGATCAGGAGCCGGTGCTGGTACTCGGCAGGAAGGAGGACGTTAAGACAGATCAATGCACTCACTTCGCGACGATAGAACAGCTTGTGGTTTTTCACAAACCACCAAACATGCAGGCACTTCTGAAGTTATTGGGAAGGTGGCGGACAGATGGCGTGGATGGGGGTACAAAGATTCTTTGGGATTCAAGGAAGTGGGAAGCGTTTGGGGTGGTGGAAATGCCTACATATCAAGCCGCTGACAGCTTGGAACACTTTGTTCTAGAAGGAGTCGCCTCAATGCGAGAGATCATTCTAGACTTGGAATTTTTGGGCTTCCGTGTCTATTAGTCATGCTGCAATGTGAATCTATTGTTCTAGCTTGTAAGCATCGAATGACAATCTGAACGTTTAGTTCCTGACTTCCTTGGATCCGGTAACATATACGTGGAAAGACTAGAAATAGATAGACCCAGTGTTCTTTGATATATATAGCAGGAAAAATCACCTCAGCGGCCCTCGTAACGTTTCCCGTGCGACAAGCTATGCTCAGTTGCCCATGCTTAAGTAAGAGACAATTTGGCTGTGCCGCCCGTCACGCCCTTGGTGTCTTTCATCTTCTCAAACGCCGCTGTGACAGATTCTGATAGACTACCATCTTGATTCGGAGCATTAAACATGATCTTAGCAATGAGGACTTTATCAACTTCAACCAACTCAACGGCCGTATTACCGTTTTGGTCTCTATGACGCCAAATGAGCCAATCAATAGGAAACAAGCTCGATGATGGAACTTGTTCATCGCTGCAGATCTTGGCCAGCTCAGAGGCAGATAACTTTTCAAGATCAGTGGATGAAGTGACGTCGAGGCCGACCAAGACCCTGCAGGTCGAGGCATGGATTCTTTTATCAAGCCTTGACGGTGAGTAGATTGCTGCGAAGAAGATTGCTATGGTCTTGTCCTGATGGTTTGAATCGAGTTGGAAGACTAGAATTCCATGGTGGTAATCATCCCCTCGATGACGCAAACGCAATATTCCGGAGCGATTGTCTTTGTGGGATGACTTCGGTGGGTACATATATGGTGCCGACCTTGAGCTTAATTGTTCCCCATCGAGGAAGACAGCGAGTACCTCAATTGGGGATTCTATTTCCTGCTCAGAATGTTCCACGGTAGGTAGTCGCTCGACGTGAAGGGGGTTGGATGAATAGAAATTATCGGCCCTGTCCGGGAAAGACACAGGTTCCTCCAGACAGAGTTCTGTTGGCTCAATTGGAGCACCCGTAAGCGTCCCTATATCGAAGAAGGTCATTACAGGAAACGCGACACGGTGGTAAGATCCCCTCTCGGTTTTACATAGCGGAATCCACACGTTGTCACCGTATATACTCGTCTTACAATTCAGGATGGCAAACACGAGGTGATCGCTGAGAGTGTGGATTACTGGTGCCCACATAACGATGCCAACTTTGGTCCTGGTAATTCTCTGATGTTTTCCATTTACTTGCCCGAGATCTTTCATAATCTTGCCACCCGGCCGGGTAGGGAAGTAGGAAGGACTTTCGGCCAAGATTGATTGTGGGGAAAGGCCTCGAGAGTCGAGCTGCCTGTCACCCTGAAACCAGGCCAGAAGACTTTGGTCGGTCGTTTGCTTCATGATTTCTTCCTGCAACCGCACGAAAGCTTCTTCGGCCTCGCCGTATATGACCGGCATTTTGACATTGAAAAGACCCACCAAACAGTAAGCCTTGTCTTCTATCCGAGTAGTCCTTCGTTGCGCAGCCCAGGACATGCGTTCCGCAATGGAGTAATCGTCGGGCGCAGTACAGCCGACAAGACAGGAAACGGGGATATGAGTAATCTGTGACAATGCCCCTGCAAGTGTCTTCTTCGTGCCAATAAGGTTCCATTCGCAATCAAAGAAGTGGACAACTGGCGGGGCGATGAGTTGCTGCAGCGTCCAGCCTCGCTTGAACCATCTACACCTGGAGAAGGGGCTACCAATATCGAGCATTTTTTCAATGTCAGGTTCGGGAGGCACATCTGCAAGGTACACGTAGCATATGGTCGCACACTGGAACCTTGAGAACACGGAGTTCACGGCCTCGCTGACCCCTGCAGAGCTTTTCATGTCGATGCAACACATGTCGATGTAGATGTACTCCAAGGTTGCTAATACGGCTAGCTTACAGGCACGGCGAATCTTTCGAAACCCCGGTTTCTTCATCGCCCCAGACATGTTCGCAGACATGTCCTGGAAAGAGACCTCTCCTGCATCGAGACCTAATGCGTGCGAAAGGATCGCGAAGCGAGGAACGTCCGAAGCGTGAAATTGTTCCAAAGCTAGAGTTCTGGCGTTAATCAAATGCATGGTGGGACAGTATGGATATTGGCTGTGGGTGGTTGTGGTTATTGTAAAGTTGATGTGGTGGGAGCCTCGCGCAACGTCAAGGAACTTGCCCGATCAAACCCAATGGCTTACTTCTGTGATTGGCTGGGAAATTAGGCCAATCAAAAGCCTCGCAGAGCTGAGACCAATGTAAGGTGCATACCAATATTGAGAAGTCCTTCTTCAAGTTCTCTCCGTAACTCACGTAGAAGAAACCCTTACAAAAGAAAAACCAACAATCGAGTTTATTTAACGTTCGCTTAAACTGCCTGATTCGGGAAAGATAAAAGACCCCTATTTTTGCCAAGGGCTTGGAGGGTGGGGAACGTTCAATGCCAATGCTCTAGAATGCGTTGGCTCGTGGTAAAGACAATTTGGCGTTTCTTGGCAGATAAGCAACATGTGAACTTGCAATTGTTGAATTGCATCCTCTTCTAATGCTTGAATAAAATGATTTGTATCTTGTAACTTGGTGACGACGTAATATGTCCAAGCCTCGGCTATTTATAGAAGCGCGCGCGATTCTTGGTGAACGCGCCGACGACGTCATCGTAAAAACCCGGTATATCTAACAACGTCTGGCTTCAACTCCTCACCTTGCGCCAAGACTGCCACCTACTCTGAATATCACGACGATAATCACCATGGTGTCAGCAAACGTTATCGAGCTCTGTCAAGCAACGGAGACAGTCAGCTCTGTCCTTGCTCAGGACCCCACCGCCGCGCCCGGAGAGGTCGTCAAGAAGCTCTACGGACACCACAAGAAGACCTTCAATCATGAACCTGAGAAGAACCGGCAAGCTACGTCTGTTGACGAGCAGGAGCAGGCTCTCAAATGCGGTCATTGGGGCCCGACGCAACCAAGCCCCCTCTTCCTCCAGGCTTACGCCGACGCACTGAGCTGCTTGGAGGTTGATCCTATGTCCGGCGTGGTCTCTCCTCCTTTGATGGGATCTCATGGAACAGTGCCTCTTACTGTCATTGGACCATTAGCAGACATCATCCGTCACGTTTCGAACATGATCGTCCGCGCTGAGAGGGAGGTGTTCTTCATCACGTGCTCTTGGTCGCCATCCGTTGCACAGAAACTTGTGAAGGAAGCTCTTATTGAGCTCTCGAGAAGAGCTGGAGCGAGGGGTCAGAGAGTGGTGGTTAAAATGATGTACGACAAGGCCGCTGCAGCCAACATAATTGATGCGCATCAGCTGGTCAAGCCGGCTGCATACTCTGGAGAGAAAATCCAGCTGCCAAAGCCAGAGGAAATACCGAACCTGGATCTTGAGGTCATCAGTCTTCACAAATTGGTTTTGGGAACATTGCACGCCAAGTTCTGTGTTGTGGATCGCAAGACAGCAGCGATCATGAGCAACAACATGGAGGACAACGACAATGTGGAGATGATGATCCATGTGGAGGGTCCAATTGTTGATAGTGTGTACGACACGGCGCTCATAACCTGGAATAATCACCTCAATCCTCCTCTTCCCTCGCACGCCAGCCCCGCCACCGAAGGTGGAGTTCCTACAACCGACCAAGAGCCCATCTATCTGGCTCGCGGCCCATCACGAGAACAACATGAAATCGCCGCTGATGGGCAGGCAGTAAGCCTTCCAGAGCACATGCCCGGTGACCCCCACTACGACGCCGACATCAACGGCGAAATCACACGCATGCAATCCTGCTACTCCATGAAGCCTCACGAAACGCACCTCCAAGCCGCAAACCGCCAACTGAACCTCGCATGCAAGAACCCCATTCCCCCCTCGGGCCCCGAGATCCCCGAAGGCCAAGAAATGACACCCTACATCTCCTCCATGACACCCGCACCCGTCCCCATGGCCGTCGTCTCCCGACCTCCCTACGGCCCCCCCAACATGCACAACGTCTTCGTGCCGCAAAACGAAGCCTGGCTCTCCCTAATCCGGAACGCCCAACGCACCGTTTTCATCCAAACCCCCGACCTGAACGCCGCGCCTCTAGTCCCCGCTCTCGCCGCTGCACTGAAGCGCGGTATTCAAGTCACGTACTACATCTGCTTCGGGTACAACGACGCGGGCGAGATCATCCCGGGGCAGGGCGGAACGAACGACCAGGCTGCCCAAGCACTCGTAAAATCCATTTCCGAGGACGAGCGCCAGCGCTTGCATATCTGCTATTACGTTGGCAAAGACCAAGATCACCCGATCCATCAGAGTTTCAAGAAGCGCAGTTGTCATATTAAGCTTCTGATTGCGGATGAGCATGTCGGGATTCAGGGGAGTGGGAACCAGGATACGCAGAGCTGGTACCATAGTCAGGAACTGAATGTGATGGTCGATAGCGAGGAGATCTGTCGGAAGTGGAGGGAGGGCATTGAGAGGAATCAGAATACGGCGAAGTTTGGCGTGGCGGCGGTCGATGGGGTGTGGAGGGATAAAGATGGGAATCCTGGGGAGGGGTATATGGGGAATCCGGGGAAGGTGGAGGGGTTGTTTAAGGGGGTTGGGGGGATGTTGAAGAAGATGAAGGATAAGGGTGGGTTTTAGAGGCGGTGATGGGGGAGGGATAGGGAGGCGCGCATGGTAAAGAGTAAGAAGATATCCATTGTTAGAGATTTGGCGCGTCAATTGAAGAAATTCTAAGAGCTGTCTGGCCTCATTCTGTGGAATGCGAGCATTTTTATAATTGAAGTCCGGCCGAGAGAGAAAGTCACGTTATCTCATATCCTCTTTCTCATAATATGGCCACAAACAAACATAGTCCATTGGTGGGCTCGGCAGTGAGAAATCCTACAGGATATTTACTCCCTTTAAAATGCACAGCCTGCTATCGGCAGGGTGCTGATCTTTAACGAGATGGGCATATCCTTGCTGCCCTCAGTCCAGAAAGAGTCAGCTTACTTTATCAGATATATCTCCTCTTGTAAGCAAGCAAGTTTTCCCACTTCCAGCAAGCCTATGACCTTGCAAGTATGATACCTTTGTAATTCCCCTCCTCTTTCCTATCAGCGACCTTTCTCCCCAGTTCTCAAGCCACAGGTAAGGCTCTATTCCCCTTCACCGGTAACCCAACCTCAACCCGCAAATCATAACCTCTCTCCTTCCACTGCCTAAAAAGTTCACGACCCCTCTCATTCGACTGCCTATCAAAACATCTTAGCTTAGCTAAGCTATCCCTTGGATGCCACTCCGAACGACACTCAGCGAACGTCTCGCTACCTACCGGGACCTTTATGCTGCCCACCCGCTCATACAACAACACCCATACTCCTTCATAATCCCCCAATTACCACTCAGCATTCTCCCTAAATCATGGGCTATATACCCGCAGTAGACTTCGGATGTCTTATAACCTTTGCCTCATCCTCCTCTTCATCTCCATCCCCTCTACTTCTCTGAAAAATCACATCACCTCCCCAAAATTGATTTCTGCAGGCAGTATCATCTCAGATTGCACTTTACATCAGGAGTCCGAACATCGATTACGAGTTCGTTAATAGTGACATCTGTCCATCCTCCCTACCTGTCTTCCTACGGCACCGACTCAATCAGATTATATAAGACCCACGTGAGATTCGGGGACCCTGCATCATAGCCTTGAAAAGCGATTCATTTTCTGTACGGAACCCGATCCTGCGGGACGTGCCGTGGATTTTGTCTACGCGTTTTGTGGGGTGTGGGATGCGTGTCTATGTAGCCTGGAGGCGCAGGGATGATCGCTGTAGGTACCAGATTGAGGATTCTGTGTAGGAGTTCGCGTGGTGGGGTGAAGAGACATGGCATTGCGTGGTCAAGAGGAGTGAGTGCGTACTCCATGTGGCGCGGCCTCTCGGCTCGCTAAAGCGATAAAGGGGGGCGGATCAGGATCAGGCGGCGTGGTCAGTCATGTCACGTCATATGAGGAATCTCAAAACAAATCTTCTCTAGCCTCGAGTCATGAACGAAACCCCGACACCGCAGCCTCGCGGATCCGAAAGATTGACAAGTCACCCCTCGCCGAAATTGCACGTGCGAGAAGGGCTGGCGTGGTGGGGTTGAGACACGGGGCGTCGGCTAGCTTAAGGGGGGAGGGGGAGGGGCGGCAAGGGGAGTGGCAGTGGTGTTTGAGGATCCGGCGGGGTCGCGGCGCGCACCAATTATCGACGGGCTAGAAGCAGATGCCTATCGCATTCAAATCGCACTCGATCGCATTTAGCGATGGGTTTCATCGGAAGCGCTAGCCCGTGGTTGGCCCGGTGGACGGATGGGATTCGTGGGCGCACTGGGCTGAGGTGAGCATAGGCTGAAAAGGGCCAACGATCCTCGAGATGGAGGGCCAATATAGGTCGCAATTAAGTCAGAAGGAGGAGGCGCTGTGGTGGGTGGTGGCCGACTGTGCCGGAGGGCTGGGTCTCCCTCCCCTCCTGCACCACACAAGAAAAGAAAAGAAAAGAAAAGCCTAGAATCCGGGATTCCCGGCTAAGATCTTCAGCTGTCAGGTGGGAGACGGAACGTGTTGGTTGGTGCAACCTGGCGCGGAGGGCTAATCAGCGTCTGTGCAGTTGCTTCTTCGTTATCTCAAGTATTTAGGTGTTCGGGCCTGCTCCCGCGCCATCCATGCTTTCTTGCACCCTTCGTTGGTTTCGTGATATCGCACTGTTCGATCTTGATTTGAGCTGGATTCACGACTCATCTTTCGCAATTAGTACCCCTGGAGGGATTTCTGGGTGCTGGCGACTCTTCTATCGGTCTGGACCATGACACTAGCAAAGGAGAATGCGCCGGCTGCTCCCGGGCCTGCCGCGCAGGGTGCGGATAAAAGGGAACGACCAACATCTACCAAGTCTCGTCCAGAGGACCTCGAGGATAGGAAGAAGGGAGTGGAGTTCGAGGCTGATGAGCAATTGCATCTTCGAGGAGGCGCTGGACGCGCTAGTACGCGATACACAAGTACAACGACACGAAAGAGCGCCAGGACCAGGGCCAGTACGGGGTCATCTTCCAACAGCCGACAAAGCTATGTCAGCTATGGGAGTGGCGGGAAGGCTAATAGCTACGTGAGCTACGGTAGCGGACAGGAAAAGAAGTACAAGAAACCGGTCACCGCGACGCCGAGGTATCAGATGATGTGTTGTGCTTTTATGTAACTGCAGGATGATGAGTGATGTGGGGCGCAAGGTGCTGTATTATTTGGAATCTTTAAGGACGCACTGTCTCGTGAATGGCCTCGAACCTGGAGTCTTGGGCGTTCGTTGGGAAGGATGGACATGTGTGTTATATCATTTGTACGATGGGATGTGAGATTTTGGGATTGTTTTACTACTGTACTGGCGACTTGGAGTTTATATTTAACTCTGTCGTCCTTTTCGACATTCGGATTTTTTTCTCGGCTCAGGGTCACATCAGCGTCTGGAGTATTGCCAACATTGGAACACAGCTGGGCCGGACCGAGAATCTTTACTCTTCAGTCTCTACAACAATGTTCATCCCTGAATGGGGAAATCAAGTCCTTTGGCCTGGTCGTGTAGGGGGCCCAGGGCAGAATGGACGGTTTGGGCATCAGGGAAATGGTGGGCAAGGCCAGGGCCAGAATCAAGCCGTTTGGCCTGGTGCTGTTGGAGGGGCAGGGCTGAATCGACCCTTCGGAGGCCAAGGGAATGGCGGACTAGGTCAAGGTCAGAACCAAACCGCTTGGCCTGGTGATCTAAGAGGAGCAGGGCTGAATCGACCCTTCGGACAAGGCCAGGGTCAGAATCAAGCCGGTTGGCCCGGTCGCCCTGGTGGTGTAGGAGGGCTAGGGCAGAATGGACGCTTTGCACCTCAAGGAAGACGGGGCCAGGGGCAGGACCAGAATCAAGCTCAACAAATACCCCGTCGTCGTGGGCAACGGAACGACCAGTTCGTGGATTTAGGGGGTCGACGGGTAAATATGAACGATTTGGTGAAATTTCCGAAGTATCGGGGCGAGGAAGAAGATTCGGACGGAAAGAAGGGTTGTGTTGTGTTGTGATGTGATGGGTGGTGATGCTTAGAAGTTGGGCAGTCAGAGGTATTTGAATGAATGGCATGTCTTTTTGACATTCATTGTCTTCTATCTCTGGACAAGAGTCAGGAGCTAGGCTTGTGAGCCATTGGCATTTTACATTATCTGTGGTTGCTCCCAATATCCATGTTCTCTCTGTTGTTTAGCTTCTCAACTCGTTTCAGTTTCATGTCCTGTATCAACTCTCAAAAAAAATCTCATGTCACGAATTCTTTCTAGAGATATGTATCAGATACGTTAAAAAAATGTTGGTGTATGGCGGCCGAGTCACTTAAAGGCAAAGATCCTGAGATTGAAGTCGCTAAGAGCCTGACAGGGAACCTCTGCTCACTACGAAGCACGTGAAAAAAAATCCTAAGTCCACTACTTAGCCCAAGTCCTCAAAAGATCTCACTATAATACATTTCCCCACCCCCTATCAAAACTCCACGCCTCAAGCAGCTCTAACCAACCTCCCCCTCCCCCTTCCCTAACCATCTAATCTTACATAACCGCACACCCATCATCCTTCTTCCCCTTCCCCTTGCCCTTCCCTTTCCCTTTCTTCTCCCCTTCCACCCTCTTTCCCCCCTCCCCCTCCCTCCTCTCCCTTTCCCTCTCCTCCCTCCTCGCTCTAACCCTCTCATTCCTCACCCTAACCTCCTTACTCAGTGGCGGTAACGGGCCTACCTCCCTCCATCTCCGCGTCTCCGCCATCGCGCGCGTCATTCTTAGTCCGCCGTTCATCGGGTCGCGCTCGCCTTTGCGGCGGACTTGGCCGCGGATTGCTGCTGTTATTTGGGTCAGCCCTTGTTTTTAAACTTTTTCTTTGGGGAAAGGAGGAGGGAAGGGGAAGGGGAAACGGTACTATTATCACACCGCCACGCAGCAGGCCCAGGCCCATCTTTAGCACTCCAGATTCCGGGGAGGAAACCCTTTTTCCCGGTTCGCTTGGGGCGAGGTTCTACGGTTTCGATGGGCATGTTTTGCCAGGATGGCGAGGGGTCGTCTTCGTCTTGGTTTAACATGTGTTGGTGTTGTGAGTTTGAGGGAGGGAGGTAGAGAGGTTTGTGTGGTTGGGATGAGGTGTGAAAAGGGGAGAAGTCGGGGTGGGTGATGGGTTGGGGGGTTAAGGGGGGAAGAGAAGGGGGGGAATCATTGCTGTTAGGTTGGGAGGAGAGGCGGTTGTGGATGGTTCATGTTTACAGGACTATAGAGTCAAGTCATTGATGGGAATAAGTAAACATGAGTTGGGATCAACAACGGGGGTCCATTCATATCCTCGCTCCTGGTTGACAAAGACAGGTATCCCGGTTTCGCTACTCCGATTCTGAGATGTTGGGATTTGACTCAGAATCTTTTCTCAACTGCATTCCTTGTGGGTAATACACTGCTCAGTGTAACATAAATGAGTGGGTATTGTTATCCTATTAATAACACCTAATGGACTCTTCGAATGGTAAGTAGATATTACAAGTTTGAGAAGAAGCCCTAGGCTGTGTCACATTCGCTACTGTCTCTGCATTTGATTGAAAAGAGATCTTTCTATATATTGGATATACACTAGGTAGGAATAGGGCTTCTTATATGATCCATTGCAGTTCAGCAAACTAGAAGGGCTGTTCCTTCTTGATTGAAAATTGACCGAAGTCCAAATCTTGCTGCTGTCCGATCACAATGCAACAAGTACAAACTCACTCTCCAAGCTTTACCTCCTTCGAAGTTTAGACGCGCTCTCCTCTCCGGGTCCAAAATACGATTCGCATTTTTTATCGCCGATTCTGCATTAGATTGGGTTTGGGGACTTTGGGCCTGCAAGTTTGGGTGTCCATGGTAAGCCAGTGGCTGTAGCTGTATCAAGGTTGAGAAATAGCGCATCTTGGAGCCCATCAAGCATCCCAGAGTCTGAGCCTGATTCTAAGTCTGAGTCTGAGAGTGAGTCTGAGTTCACACTAAATCTAGGTCAGTTGCATGAAATCTTGAGCGGCTTCTTTTAGCGGCTTCTCCGAGTAGATGGGACTTACTCGGTACCAGCGACAGCAGCATCCGATAAACCATCCATCCCCTTTCCTAAACCGACCAATACTCCGCCCAGTTCCTCTTCCGCCGATAGCCGGGATTTTATATACTGTTCTGTAGTTGGAAGCGTGAAAGGACGACCAAATCGTCGAGTAATATCAATTTGCACTTTGTAGGCTGGCATGATGTATCCAAACCCAGTTCCGATGTTGCCTGCAACGATAAAACCATATAAATTGCCAGTATTTGAATCGACGACAAACGTGCCACAGTCGCCGCTCTCTAGAAGACAGGTTATCACAGAATCTATGCAAGAACTCTAGTAAGGGGCTTACCTATGACTCCGTTGAGCTGTACATTCCAAACCTCACACATATCTGTGGCGCCAGGAAGTTTCATCGACAAAATAGTCCCTGATATAGTACCTCTGACAGGAGGGCAACGCCCCATAATGGCCAACACTGAAGGCTCAGGCGGAATCGATTGCATAATGCCACTAATTCGAATCGACTTGAATTTTCGATACCGAGAGTTATTTAAACCCTCCGGACGACTTTCATCAGATACGGCTGAATTCTCGACCCAAAATTCGTTGACTGAATCAATTCGATCATAAACGATCTCAACCAAAGCCCAGTCCAGCCCCAGAGAAGAGTCATTAATCGATGTAGGCCCAATGGCTCCCAAAAACTCACACGGAGGATCTTCAACCTCTTTTCCCTTTGTAATTCGACTCTCTAGAGGGGTGTATGTATGTTCTTCTTGAGTCTTAATAACGGAAGATTCAAGTGGGAGCGATTTCACTTCCTTTTCTTCGTCTCTCGAGTACTTTTGGGCTGTTTTGGCTGTTTTATTCAGCTCTTTGGTTGCAATTGTAAGGTTTTAAGAGGAACTTAGGTCAACAACTCACCAACACTAGATATATTATCGTCGTCTATTGAATCGTACTCAAATAACCAATCCCTTTCTTCTTCCATCTCTTCTGGAGAAGTGAGATCGTCAACTAGCCCGTGGGCCACAGTCAAGCCAAAATACTTCCCTTCGAGCGAGATGACACCACCGACTGTTGCCTCTACCCAATGCCTCCCTACGGGCACTGCCTCGATGATGACTTGGACACCACATAATGCCTTCACGGGCCTCTTGAGGAAGACAGTTCTGAAAGTACTAAGATGAGATTCGCCGACTGCTCCCTTGCCGGTTGCTAGGCGCAAAGGAGTCGTAGGTCCAGGAGGTACAGGAGCATGCCCAAAGCGAAAAGACGGATACTCGCTCATGTCCAAATGTTCCTTAACAGCATTGCGTGCTTTGATGCGCAGCGATGCATTTTTGCAGCAGAAAAAGATAACAGGTTTCGATTTCTCCTTCTCACTGCCTACCATGTAAATACTGTGGCAGAAGAAGTGCGTACATTTGGCAGACTGCGCCCAGAATTCCTGAGTGTCTTTCAGGATCTCATCTATGCGGCAGCGCATGGAGACATTGTATATTCGTTGAACTTCGTTCGTGGCCTCCCAGCAATTGTCACCGTTGCCAAATGTGCAGTACAACTCACCACAACACGATTTGGGATCCGCTAAACGAGGGCCCAAATGTAGAATGTCAGACAGGGTTCGGTAGCTCGCCTTCTGTTTTTCCTTCGTTGTCGCAATGGCTTGACTGCTGCCCGACAGGCTCGCCATAGGCAGCCACGCATCCGCAACCGCCGCTACTCGCACACGAGATGATATAAGAGGAATACGAGTTCGAGTCTAGTTTTTGGATGGGAACGCCTAAGGATTCGAGCGTTAATGAACTTCGTTGAAAGGCTGTAGAGTGAAAGCAAACATACCGCCCGCAAGGCGAAAGAAACATGTTCCGCGGTGTTATTCGGGGATTCAGCTGAAGAATTTGACACTGCAGTCTGCACGGCGCTTGCCCCTCCAATGGGACCAAGGAGCTCTCAGCCTTACACTCAAGATCTCTTCCACTATCATATATTCGATTTTATCAATTTCATCATCACCGAAATCAAAAGTCCAAAGCATCGCAGAACTTTCGATGCCAGCTGTGGCGCTGGAAAGCCGTACTCGAGACAAGACCATGGCTATCGACAACGATCCGTTGAGCACGCCATTGACCACACCTCTCTCAACCAGAGGCCAGGTTGCCATTATTTCGTCCCTCTCGCGATTGACCGTCCAAATGCATGATCTATCTAATTATGCAACATATTTCAGATATTACGAAGAGCAGTGCACTCGGTTTCTAGACAGCTGCGGACGAGAACAACAGCCCGTCCACACAACCACCCACAGACATGTCATCAGGCTTGGACAACATCTCCAAGGCGTAATGCCAGGGCCCACATTAAGGAAGCTTGAAATTTTGGAGTTATTCAGGGATGAGCTCCAAGTTTCGTTGCCACCAGCTACCGATCAATTTCTTTCTGACGCGGTTGATTTTGTGGCTCGGCTGTTGCTGATGATGGATATCGGGCGACATCGCCAAGGCCTTTGGGTCATCAATCAAGATCCGATCAATTGGAGTAGTGGTTCCTTATCAGATCTTATTGCAACACAATTCGATGGTCGAAAGGAGCTAGATACTCCAGTGAGGTTGGAACGCATATTTATTGCACCAAACTTGGAACTCATCGGGGGTATAAAGATTGTGTGGACGGACAACCTGGCAGACCACCTGAGAATGTCGGAAGATGATACTCAGGTATCTATTTTCAGTCATATAAATTTCCTGAAAATGAACCTTGATAAGTAGGCAGCACCTCGCACAGCATTAATTGATTTACACTAACACAAGAATAAAGCCCCCTCTTCCCACCAGGCTTCATGACAGAGACCATCAGGACGCTAGCTCTATTGCTTCCTCGAAGAGATGCCTATGTTAGAAGCTGGTTACAGAAACAGCAGCGCTTGATGGAACTGCACAATCGTATTGATCGCCAAGCAGCCAGTGAAGGTCGCTTGAAAGCGGCAGAAAGACAGATTACCAAATTTGTCTTCTGGCATGATCGACTCGTCATCCTGAAGCAAGCTTTTGATGAGTCTCAACCCAAGAACTTGAGGCAGTGGTGGAATGATAGACGAAATCCTGTACAGTGGTACAACTTTTGGTTTGCAGTTGCTTTAATTGTCGGGTTGACTGTCTTCTTTGGGGTTGCAGCGACTGTTGAGGGTGCGATACAGGTGTACAAGGCCTATCATCCCTCGCCTTCACCTTGAAGCAAAAGACGTGGTATTAGAAATAACTTGTAGTTTTCATTGACTCGGATGCAGCAATTCATTGTAACAGGAAAAGGTGCGAATAAGATAAGTTAGATTTCTCGTTGATGTGTTGCACATCAGCCAGAAATTCTCCTAAGCTGACTAGAATTCTCAGAAGATGTACTGCTATCATGAAGATATAATAAAACAAGTTCGTACATCTCCTAAGGTATTGGTCCTCGATTGCTATGACTTTACTTGTACGGAACCAAATGGGGGAAATAGCGGGGTGAAATAGGGGGCGGGGTATATCGCTTAACAGCGCACTAGCGCGGTTAACGTCGGACATGGGCCACGTCCTGACTTCATTACTTCTTCTCCTTTCCCTACATCATTAAGCATTCAGGTATACTTTCAGTAGTGGGGCTGCTCTGGAAAGAGTATACCAGAATTGCTGAAACACCTCTATGAGTTGTTTGAGCAGACAGTGAGCCCTGGCGGGAGTAAAATGTTCACTTTTGAAAGTTGAAGACGGTGAGTTTGGGTGGCCTCGAGAGTGGGGTCAAATTGTCAATCATGAAGCAACAGGAAGTGTTTCTTTTCACACTGTGCATACCCTCTCGCTCGTAATACCAATCACACGCTCGATCCGAGTCAAGTAGCGTTTTACCTCCGAAGAACTGCTTCTCGGAACCGCAATAGCGGGTTACCTTTGCTTTTCCCCATGGTGAAGGTGCATTGCAGGGGCTGAGGTGGACCGCATGGAGCGGACCGCAAGGGTCGGCCGCACCCGCAGGGGAATGCTATGTGCAACAAAATACCGGGGACAAAGTCCAGAGAGAGACTTGGCCACTCATGAAGAAGCAAGGAAGACTTGGCATGGTCAGCACCTGATTTTACGAGTCAATGATTCACAATGATCCCCAGAAATTAATTGTTGAAGAGGCTGGAAATGTTGGTCTTGCATATTATCTTAGTTGCGATTCCTGAATATTACTTTAGGGGACTGCTTGCGAGGGCCCTGCTGTGTAGAAAATATAACAAGAAAAATGCCTTGTGAAGTAGATACAGAGATCTGTTATCGTCGCCGTGAAGCAGAAACAGTGGTCTTCGACTTTTTATCGTCCTCCTCACCCTCCCTTTTCGGCCTCCAATAACCCTTCTTTTTCTCGACATCCCAGACCCATTTCTCACCACCAACAAGCCTGTAGCATCCCCAACGAATCTCTGGGCCTTCAGGCCCCATAACCATCTGATTCTTGCCCTCATCCCACACCCTATGAAATGGTCTTTTGCGAACATACTCCTCTTTGTTCACATACTTTTGATAATCTTTCACCCTTCCCTCAAACCCCTCTTCACTCTCGAGATAGACCCCCCCTCGATAGTTATCCACCCCATGCAGCGACACGTGTTCCAGAGGTACTAAGGTCAAATGACATATATCCGGAAACACCTGCGTCATCGAGGCAATAACATCGTACGATGGATTCGGCACATTGTGATTTCGGCCATACCCATACGGCGCATCTCTAATCTCCACCTCAGCCGCGAGATGGAGATGCTCCTCTCTCCTCCTCGGTCCCAAAGCCTTCTGCAACCGCGTCAAAGTTCTCGGCCGTAACACCCCGTCATTGTTACAGAGCATAATGATGTCTCGCTCCGTGTTCACGCTTACGAAGACGTGGTCTGTACTCGGAAGGAACAGAGGTTGTAGGATGGAGAACACGGCTTGACGAGCTTCGCGGTTGATGGATGCGAGGAGCGGGTGTGGGCGAGGGCTGATGAAGTAGGCGCGCTTGCGTATGACTTCGCGGATGGGGATTATGCGTCCCGGGAGGGCGAGGATGGCGTGAGACCAGATTTGGAGGCGAATCTCGGTTGGGAAGGCGGGGAATAGAGGGAAAGTTTTTGATTTTGATTCTGGAATTACGCTCAGATTTGAGATATGCTTATCTAGGGATGATGTTTCTTGAGAGGGTGATTCGGTGACGGTGAGTGGCTTTCTGGTGGTCGGGATTGGGCAGTACTTGGGTCTAATCCAGGGAGTAGGAGGTTGGACCCAGTATGCGGGATCGTTTGGTGAAGGTTGCTGATGATGATGTGCTGCCATTGAAAAGCTTCGATCAGGTGTTGTATTGCAATAATGTGAGTAAAAATGTGGACTTGAAGTCTTGCGTTAGATTTTGTGAATGTCGACCTCCCACCTCCTCAGGCTAGATATTTAAGGTTTGCAGGCGAGCTTTCAAGGACTACACCGAGTAACAATGTAATGCAAATTTTTTATGCAGATTTCCATATGAGCTTTGAGTCATAAACAAGCCAAAGGAGAATGGAGAGGCAGATTTTGAGGTCCAGGATTTAGGTGGGTGGGATCTGAGTCACACGCTGGCTTCGCCACGACTGTGGTGTAATCCTAATCTGTATAGCCATAGGCTGCTCTAAAGCCACATTGGTACCCTAATTACCTCGACACATGATTGAACGTACATACCGAGACCAATGATACATATGCTGAGAAGAGATCCCGAACTCAGAGCAGGTCACCATACCGATCAGATCGTAGAGGAGATCGTCATGGGCGAGAGGGACAGTCCAGAAGAGACGATCGATATGGCCGAGACACAGAAGACCGCAAATCCAATGCTTATGGAAATGGGGACTTCAGTCGGGAGAGAAAGGACCTGTCAGTGAGCAAACGGGGACCATCAGTCACTTGCAAAATCGGCTTCGCCACCTTTCGCTTAGAAAGATTCCGAGCACAGACCACGTTAGCCACTTTTGGCAGCCGACACCAAAGGTGTATCACCCCGGAAGAATTGTTAGCACAGACGGCATCACCTCTTTACAGCAATAGGTAATAATGTACTCTTCCCATATCTCGTTTGGGCAGAATTTACTATTTAACAGAACTGGCCACCAGAGGATCTGATCCTACTTAGCAAGTGATTGTCGCAATATGCGGAAAACTAGGCAAAGGCGGCGCTACAGGGGCTGCGGAGATACCCGCCCGCACTTTCAGCGGATCACTACACATACGGAAATAAAAGGCCCCACGCTCCTAGCCTAACAATTTTGCCTTCTAGCCTTATTAGAACTACGAAGAGGGATACGGTACTACAAAAGTATTTGGATCACGCACTTGGAAGCTCTTCACTTCTTTCCGCTTTCTGCAATCTCTCCCCCATTAAGGGGTGAACATGATTGCGATACTAACGTGTGCGTCAAGTAAAATAAAATGAGGCGGCGTAGGTAGCCTTGCTCCCCAACTAAGGTTAGTTAATGGCAGCACTCCGCACGTGCACGACGCCCCCATTTTGCCTACCGTTTTCAGCTTCCGCTGATGTTCATTTGAATCTTTCAATCACGATAACGTCGCTTCTCACTCTCGCACTCTTCTTGTACCTCGAAATTTGTGACTCTCAGTCAGTCTAGCAAAACCCCATCGGGTCACGGAAGGAGTTCCGTCGCAAAAGTGGACGTGCACACGCGCAGCCTTGCCGACCAGCGCGCCCGACTTCAAAATACTACCACTGTCTTGAACATCGAAGGTTAGCATATTCAGAGTAAAATGTGATCTTGGAGAAACAAAAACCTGACCTAGCTCGACAAAACAGGCACGATGCAATCTTTAACAAACCCGTTCAGGAAACTGAAGGAACGAAGGAAGCTGAAGGGACAAAGGGACCTTGGCTCCACATCCAACTCTTCCCTTGCCGAACCACCTACAATTTTAGCATCGAATAGGCAAGAAACCGTGATAGCATCCTCGAGCGACGGGCTGCGGACCATACAAACACCACCTCGTTCTGTCGTTGATGACACGACTGAGAAATATGGGCTCTTCTTGATTTACCCAACAAATCCAGCCCCGAACAACGAGGGGGATAGGCTGGGATACGCTTTGGATATTGTTGCAGTTCATGGGATAACTGGGAGTGCTTACGATACTTGGATACACAGTAATGGGACCTTTTGGCTCAAAGACCTCATCCCAAAGGACTTCCCAGGCGCGCGAGTCTTTTCGTATGCATATCCTGCAGAAGTGTTTTGCACTTTCGCTACGGGAACTATCCGATCATTTGCAAGATCCCTTCTCGAGTGTTTGAAAGGCGAGAGAAGGAGCGAGGAAGTTTGTCCCCTTTTTATCTGTTAAAGAAATCCTCTATTACAAAATACTCCGACCCAAAAGAGTATCTTGGAGTCGTTCCATGATTTACATATCCTGGCGTCTTCTATATATCTAAGCTTCTAATATTAATATAGCAACTCAAGCGGCCGATTATATTCGTATGTCATAGTATGGGAGGAATTGTAGTCAAGGAGGTCTGCTGTATTCTTCTATACAAAAATTCTAGCTTACGAAGATTTAGGCGCTTGTCCTTGCCAAAATTGAAGACGAACTCTTTGCAAATATCCGAATATCTGTAAAGGGTATTCTATTCCTTGCCACGCCTCATCACGGGTCTGGATCCACGCAGTTTCCGTCTGTGTTAACTGGCATTGCTAACCTTGCGTTAACTGGAACATCAAGATTCGTTGGACGTATGAGATCAGATCTCATCGAGAATCTTAAGAAGAATTCCAAAGTCCTCGAGGATATTGCGACAAACTTTAGAAAGCAGACGAATAGTTTGCAGATTGCTTCGTTCATCGAGCAAGACATTACTTCACCCTTAAAGTCAAGAGTATGTATCACTTCCGTATGACAGATATTTCCCAGGAAAATTCTAACAGACATGGCAAGATTGTTGATGATACGAGTGGAATTATAAATATCTCAAACGAGAGAATTGTGCCTATGCAAGGCTGTGACCATAGGAGCATATGTAGATTCGCTAGCAAGCATAGCGAGAGCTACAAAAGAGTTTACAATGTACTCCAAGATTGGGTTGACGAGCTTGATACACGTTAGTAGCAAATTATTCGCAGCATCTATTTATGACATTCCGTGGCATAAAAGTTGTTGTAAAACGTATGCTAATTCTTATAGTAGCGGATATTGAAGCACAAACACTCGATGATATTTGTATGAGTCCTTCCGCCGTCCATTTTAGGTTATTGAATAACGCTAACTTCCCCAAGCTTGCCTCCGTTCACTGGCCTTTCCAGAAGTCTTTAACCGCCGAAAAGAAGTAGACAAAGCCTACTCACATACCTGTGGATGGATACTGGAGCACGAGTCGTACGAAACGTGGCGGGACGGACACGGACTGCTATGGCTGAAAGGGAAGCCTGGTTCAGGCAAATCTACTCTCATGGCGTTTATATATGACAAATTACAGAGCGATCCACCTTCAAAGCGAAGCGTAAATCTGGAGTTCTTTTTCCATGGACGAGGCACTATACTACAGAAGACTCCAATCGGCATGTTTCGGTCTCTTTTACATCAGATATACGATAAGGTTCCTGCGGTGCGACCCCCAGTCCTAGCTGCCTTCAGAGAGAAAAGGAAGATTGGAGAGCCTGGACTAGGTTGGGAGTGGCAACGCAATGAATTACAAGACCTTTTCTCTCACGCCTTCGCTCACGCCGCTGAATCGAGGCCCATTACACTCTTTGTGGACGCCTTAGATGAGGCTGGGGCTGATACGGCAAGTGAGCTCGCTGAGTACTTCCATGAATTGAACAAGCTTGTAGTCGAGTCGAGAACCACAAAAATCTGCATTTCGTGTCGGCATTATCCAGTAGCCTCAAGTAATATCAGTCTCAAAATCCATGTTGAGGATGAGAACCATTATGATATTGCGAAGTATGTCGAAGAGAAGCTCGATACTGAACGTCCAGCATTTTCAGTTGAGCAATACCAGGCGCTGAAGAAGACTGTTATGAGGAGAGCCTCAGGAAGTTTTATGTGGGCACGGCTCAGCATCTCAATGATTATCAGGTCTATTCGAGACGGAGAGTCGTTAGCGGTTATTGATGACGAGCTTTGCAAAGTGCCATCCGATCTAGGCGATGTTTACGAACATATTTTAAAGACGATCATCCTCGCCCAGAACCGGAAGCGGACGTTGCTACTGATGCAGTGGGTCTGCTTCGCCGAGCGACCTCTTTCGGTGACAGAGTTAAGGTATGCGATAGCGTCGGATGATACGTATATCCACAATGAACGAAAATTCTGCAAAGATGCAAGAGACTTTGTGGACACGGATGAACAAATGCAGAAACAGCTTACTAGCTGGTCTGGTGGTCTTGTTGAGGCTAGGCAACATGGCGATACGACCACTGTTCAATTTATCCATCAAACTGTTAACGATTTCCTACGATCACAAGGTCTAAAGTACCTAGCTTCCGCTGCAATTGATCTTCAGCCCCGACCTCCCGGGAACTTGTCAGCGGACATAGTTATCGGCCAAAGCCACGACCGACTATGTAAATCGTGCGTCAACTATCTCAGACTAGACGAAGTCTTACAAGAGGCCCGTTTGAAAACACGCACAACTGAAACAACTTACGAGGATGATAGATACGGAAAGACACGTTTAATGCTATTAGAGAAGCTTCCATTCATACTTTACGCGGCAAGATATTGGTACTTGCATGCAGAAAAGGCTGAAGGCTTTGGCATTCTGCAAGAGGACCTTGTACAGCAACTCGACCTTCCTCCACGACGCGTTGTCCAATCTTGGATATCTATCTCCCACGCTCTTTACAAATGGGAATATAACCCAAAGCGTCCAGAGATAGGATCGACTATCCTACATATTGCATCTGGCTCAAATCTCCGGAGCGTTGTCCAGGTTCTCTTGAAT
Source organism: Hyaloscypha variabilis F (assembly GCA_002865655.1). Taxonomy (NCBI): domain Eukaryota; kingdom Fungi; phylum Ascomycota; class Leotiomycetes; order Helotiales; family Hyaloscyphaceae; genus Hyaloscypha; species Hyaloscypha variabilis. Next base: position 355,930 of record KZ613961.1, on the reverse strand, counting down.
AACAATTGGAAAATAGATGCAAGAGACAACGCTGGCAATATGGCATTACACTATGCTGCTCGATGGGGCCACACTAATTTAGTCAAGATGCTTCTTGATGCTGGAGCTGAGTTAGGTGCCAAAAACAAATTCGGGAGCACAGATTTGGAGATGGCAGCTGCAAATGGGCATGAAGATACCTTGCGGCTTTTATTACACTATGGCGCGGATGTTAATGCCTCTACTGGGTCGTCTGGTAGTGCGCTTCAAGCAGCTGCGGAAGAGGGAAAATATATAGTAGTTCAACTTCTACTTAATAGCGGTGCTGAGGTGAACGCGCAAGGCGGTCATTTTGGCAACGCGCTCCAGGCGGCGGCGTTTCATAGCTCTGTCCAGACGGTCGAGCTGCTGCTGAGCAAGGGCGCTGACGTGAACGCGCAAGG
>KZ613961.1:298788-351987 GCA_002865655.1 Hyaloscypha variabilis F | reverse complement strand
GTGCTGAAAACAAATTGGAATGTGAGCATTAATAGCGACATGGGCGGTCCTTATTGTGGAAATTTTGCATCTGCTCCTAAGTCCCGTTCGCCATCTTCACTGCTACATACCTCGCTACAAGTTGCGCGGGTACATGTACGGCGTGTTTAAAACTTCGGCTTGCGCAAAGAGGCCAATGGAAAGAATTGTATACTAATTCAATGCTTGCCCCAACAAATGCTGGAGCTTCTTTTACAAATACTGAGACGGAGCTAAAAAAAAATACAGAAAAAATGCCACTCCTAATATTTGCTTGTAATACCAAATGACTTCTTTTCCCATCTTCGAGCATCAATCCATTCTTGATTGAGCGTGATCAAAAGACGGAAGCTTCGGTATCTCTCCTTGCAACTGCCTATCGTCATTGCAGAAATCGTACCTATGCCATTAGAAAGCGTAGAAGCCATATTCAATTAAAATTAGTTTGAAACCAGCATGAACAGCCGCAGCTCAGCTCAACTTGAGCAGCAGACAAGAGTTGTTCTTAACTCCTACGATGCATGTGACCTGTAAGACACCTTCACTCGAATCTCTCTCACTCGACATATCTTTCAGATCCAACATGACCAAAAGCAAGCATGATATCAAATTCCCGTTTGCTTGTACCCCTCTTCAACCTCAATGGCCACTTGTCCACAATCCTGTTCTCGTCTCTGACCTGCAAGCCAGTGGCTTTCCCAATGCCCCTAAAGTCAAAATGCTTCTCACACTTATCGAACAAAGCCACAAAGTCTCTAAAGTACACACAAGCTTCGAAAGCCTTCAGCTTATCAGAGCTATTGGTATTCCGCATACCTGCGGAATTGAGAGATGGGAAGTATGACAGGACTTGCTTCATCTCATTCTGCAAATTTTCATCGCGGCGGTTCGGTTGATCTCGTGAGTTGCGTTGAGATGCAGTGTCAAGATTGCGGCGTGTGGGTTCTGTGACTTGAGTTGGAGAAGAGGGGCGAAGGTGGAGACGGTCTTTGAGGTTGGTTTCCAGGATTGTTTCTGATAGGGAGAATTGCAGTCGTTCTTGTGCAACGAGCAGTGAGATCGTTGGCATCCCTGGCTGCAATACTAGCGGATTCGACAACCCGTTAGGACGATATCGCTGGGGGAAATGGAAAGTTGGAGAAAAAGAACGTTACCTGGACCAAGTGGCATCGATTACAAACTTTTGAGGCTGGATTTGCGCAAGGCGTACCTTCCACGTTTGCACACATACCGCTAGTGGTGGAGTTCGACATCTTCGAATTCCGAGAATTTTGACCAATATCACGAAGAAAATGAGCAGATATCAGATTTAAATGGGAGGTTTGATCATTTAATACTGCTCCCAGAAGCTTCGATATACTCACCACATTGTTACATCTCTTCCAGAGTCTTCCTGAATGATTCTTGGCGCTGCTCACCTTTGGGACCGTCAGGGCCTATGCACTCTGCATATATTCGCAACAATTTTTAGGCAGATAAGTGGCGGCATAGAATGTATTTTTGATTTATTGAAGGAAGATCTTGCATTCTGCAAGGCGATCATTTCTTAGAGCATAAAGCGTAAAGCAACTTTGATATGAACGATCGTCCTCTCAGAGAGAGAGACTTCTTTTTCAGTCACACAGAGGTAACTACTGTGATATATGATGCAATGAAATAATAAATGGAATTTGGGTGCTAAGATACATGTACAAAGGGAATGGGTTGGATTCAGGGGCTCGCTTGAATAAGGGGCGCGCAACCTTAAGGTATGCAGAACTATCATGACTCTGAGATAAATTTTACCAACATATCTTTCATTGCCAAAGAGACCAGATTGATTGAAATTCTAGCACAATAAAGCGGTCAACCAAAGATACACTTCAACTCGGTGGTCAAGCTTGGGCGGTCCGCGCCGTGCGGAAAGAGTGGCCAACAGAAAATTTCCGGCGTTCCAGAACTTCAAAAGGCCACCACCTGCTTGTGGAAGCTACTTGAACTAGAAGACTTCATCCGTATGGAAACCCCTGGGGTCCCCTGGCTCCGGATGCTCGTTCCAGCCTCCACTGGGAGACTCGAGCTCTTGAAGTGGATTACGCTCAGACTTGGACAGCAGATCATCAGCATTGGCGAGAGGCGGCCGTTTAACAAGCATGGGGAACCTTGAAGCAAAAGCTGGAGCTGAGACAATGCTGGCGAGAATCACTCCAAAACTCCTGGGATGATCCAAGAAGGTGCCACAGCCTATCAGGTCACGTGCTGGCACCGCGACCACTGGGATCTCGAAGTCGCGTCGCGCTTTCGCTCTGACAACATCACTCAGCCCGCGGCCCCGACATCTCGCACATTGCGCATTCAATTGGAACGAAGAGACAGCGCTTGTAAAGTCCTCCGGGGCCAAGCTGAAATGTCCCGACCCGTGGCACCGTCGAGTGTCGTCTCATCTTTCGACGTCGAGAGTCCTTTATTTTCGGACGATTTGATAGCAGATGCGCGACCCCTGCCAGGAACATGCCTGGCAGGCCGACAAATCACACATATACTCTCGCATAGCGCGTCTCGATATCTCATGGCTTTGAGGCTATGCAGGAGGTCTGGCTGAAGGAGGACCTTTGCGAACGTATTGATACGACAAGACATGCAGAATCCAACAGCGCGCTGAGGAATGAACACTCGCAGATTCAGTTGAGCAAGTGGATTCGAGGGCAAACGTTGCCGGTCACCGATGGACGACCAAGCGGAAAATATGGGGCTTGATTTTGCCACAGATCCAGCAGACGTGCATGATCGAGATGCACCTCGGTCACTGCATCATGCCTGATGCTGGCTGCGAATCACATCATGTGGATCCCTTCAGCATCCGACGCCCAGACCTCGTAGGCTGATCCTCAAATCTTCTTGCCGGACGTGTCCAAAGCATACAGACTGGGGTTATGCTCAGCATGTTCGACGAGGGCAGCACGATAGGTCGAAACTCAGATCAAAGTATGACAGCAAGCATTGTGGAGAAGCATGTGAACTACGACACAACTCTTCTATGAGGAGAGGCAATACAACTCGAGCATTGGCCTAGTGACTTCCCTCGAAAAGGGTGGATTGTTCTTTCTTCTCTTGGACGTATTGGACATCGAAATCTTCGCTTGCGGCGACAAAGACTGGCATCGTGCTCCATCGAGAACACAGTCTCAAGGTTCTGCCCTCCTATCACCCAAGCTCTGATCTCGCCCGGAGAACCATTGCACACAGAACGGCAATCAAAGAGAGGCGAAGGCGCCATATATGCAAATCGAGGATGACGACGGTTTGTTCTCTCTTCTTCGTCTTGGTAGCGCATTAATAAATTCTACCTCGAATTTGTCCATGGTCGAATATTTACTGGTACGGGGGTCTCGCAAGCATCACCATAACTGGCAGTCCGTGGCATTCAGACTCGGAGAATTTTCAAATGATTTGTTGGCTATCAACCCAATTCAGACCCAGTCACACAGCATCCATTGTGAGAGAGTTAGTGATGCTGCAATTGAAGCTCGCGTATGCTCGCAGATAGCACTGATCGCCGGTTTAGGGAGCTCAAACCCGGATGCCGGACAGGCTCGGGGAGGAATGCACGCAAAAGGAAACATGGAGCATATTCATGCCACCTTTCGGAGAACTGCGCCTCTTTGTTCTACGAATCAAAATCGAAAACTAGTGGTCGAGACAGCCCAAAACAATTTCTGTGTGAATTTCCGAAGCTTTCACGATTGGGATTCTCACGCTCTCAGTGCCCCACCACACAACGCATCTGAGGACAGGGATAATATATGCGGGGTTCCGTTCAACGTCAAAAAGCAATAAGGCAACGACAAGCGCTGATTCCTGAATTTCTTTGACGTCCAATCCAACAATCATGTCTGGAGCTGAGGGCTCGGACCCTTGACCTTGCCCCTCATCTGATACTTTGTCGTGACCAAAGATAGCACTCACAATGGCCAAATACATCAAGACTCTCAGCAGTCAAGATTGTAGCCATTCTCAGCTGATTGAGAAGAGATGGGAGTTGTCGAAGTCGAAGTCGTATGGCCTGGTGGGATGTTAATCAACAGCCCCCTGTAAATCGGATGACTAGGGCTGTGCACTCGCTTTCGGCAGTCGATCCGGCGGGCGATCTTAGATACTCATGGGCCTCCTGCGATCATCGCCCTTGCCATTGTCAGCCGAAAGAGATAGCCATTGCTCCCGCGACGCGGTCCGTCCCTTTACAAGGCTGTTCTTCCTGGAGCGTTTGCCTGAGACGGTGGGCGGCTGTCAAAATGCAAGGTGTTTGTTTTTCCTTCTCGGTTGCGTCTCTTGACGAGGTGTATTAATGCTTGGAGTCAAATGTTCTAACTTTCCGCATCCATCCAAGTCATTGCGTCTCGTTATTGAAAGGACAGTGCGTTTTACAGTGGCAAATTCTTTTTGTCAGGAACAGAATCACCATTGGCTAGTGTCAGTTCTCCAAAATGATTGCTAGGGGTTTGTATTGGCTTACGTACTCGAACACTCGGACACCATGTGCGAAGTGGGTCTATCTCAGAACAAGCAACATCCTTGAGAGGTTTGGTCAATACCATTCTCCTAGCTCAAACCCCAGTTATGTTTTCTTCTGTGCTGTTCCTGTCCTGTCACTTTGTTCCCCACTGGCAGCTGTTCGTGATAACGTCAACAGTTAAGATGGACATATTCCCTTAGTTCTGTGCAAGTGAATTTCCTCTTTTACTTGATCGACTCCATGATGGTTTTGCTCCCCCTCTCCTTCGTTGTCTCTCTCTCGGGAGTCATGATCTTGCAAGCAGCTCTAGCAATGGCAGAGTTACAGGCTCCCACCTGCTCTGTAAGTGACTTTACCATAACGCCACATTCAGATCCCAATTAACAGATGTCTTAGGTGAACTGCACAGTCACCGTCTTGGGCAAGGCAGGCTGTCAATTGAATGACATCAAAAACTGTCTTTGCAACAACGAGACCCTGCTTTATGAGCTTGCTGAGTGCGTTTTCATGTCATGTAATCGGGCGGATCAGATGAGTTTGTGGTTATCGCAGTCCTTTAAATGGCTCACAAGACTGACATAATCTCATGGTAGTTGCTACGCAAATCTCTCAGGACGAAATCTGTCTTGGAGTTCCATATCTATCTCGCCAAGTGGAGATCATTCGAGCTGAAATCATCCTGGCTGCCTTCGCATTCCCTATTGTTGGATTACGCTTGATATCTAGGATATGGGTCGCTCATAGACTTTGGTAGGATGACTGGATGATCATTCTTGCAACAGTCAGTATTTAGCACGGAAGGTCTTCTGGTACGATGCTGACTAAAATCTAGGTGCTCATGATTCCCAATACCGCTATTCCAATATACAGTAAGGCCCATCTCGGAACATTTTCTTGGATTTACAACTTAACCATCGCAGCGGCATGTCGCGGCTTCGGGGTTCACGTATGGAACGTTCGAGTACAAGACCAAGTTATTCTCCAACAGGTATGCGCGCACAGCCTTATCGTCGGAAATTTGACGTGTTGACAATCCTCTTGCTGTATTACGTCGCCCAAATCTTCTACGCGCTCATCCAAAACATCGCCAAATTCTCCATTCTCTTCCTTTACCTGCGCATCTTTCCCACTCCAAAATTCCGGCTTGCAGTGAAGCTCTCAATGGCCGTGATAGTCTGCCATACCATCGCTTTTACCATCGGTGTCGCCATGCAATGCCTACCTCTTGACAATCTCTGGGATCCAAAGATTCCCGCAAAATGTATCGACCTCCACGTCTTTGCAATCTGCGGCGCTTCTCTGTCGATCTTTTACGATATTATCATTATGCTGCTTCCGATCAGTGAATTGAAAGGCTTGAACCTCACATTGAGGAAACGACTTGCGCTTTGCTTTATGTTTGCACTGGGCAGCTTGTATATCCCTCCATTGTCTATACTACTTTCGGACAACAATACTAACATCACTCAGTGCGTGCGTAACCAGTATGGTCCGTCTGAAATACCTCAGGGTTTTCTACCCTACCATCGACGGAAGCTGTAAGTCCCGAATTCCCAGTCATTTCCCTCAGGCCACCGTCTGACCATCATCCACGATAGGGGACAGCACAGATGTGGTCATCTGGTCCGATATCGAAACCTACACTGCGGTCATCTGCTCCTGCCTAATGTGCATCCGCCCCCTTCTCATAAAATGCTTCCCCGCTCTGTTCCCCTCCTCAAACGGCAACTCCAACTCCAACTACAATACAAATTCCAAGTTCAGCAACAAGTCAGTGAGCTCAGGATTGAGAAGTCCGTGGAAGATCAGGAGCAGCAGGTTCAGCGGGAAGATGAGGAGTCTGGGAAGCGTAAATATGAGTAGCAGGGCAGGAGATGGAGATGATGAGTTGTTTGTGATTCAGAGGCCGGGTAATGTGGAGACAAGGGGGAAGGGTGCTGCTAGAAACCAAGAGGCACTTGAGTTGCAGGAGAGGGGGATGACACCTTCGACGCCAACAACTTTGGAAAGGGAGAGAGATGTTGAGAGTAGTGCAGAGGATCTGGGGTTCCATCATGGAAATGAAGAGGGTTAGACGTTTTCCCTTTGGTTCTTGTTTGGGGTGGCAAATTTGGAACGGGATGGATACACAGAATCTTCCATGTTTATGAATTGGGCATAAACATTGGGACTTGCGTATGGGATGAGAGATGGGACACAGGTGGCGGACAGGACTGTTTTCTTATGACCTGGGATTTGGAAGAGGCACACAGAACTGCTCCTTCAATGATTGATGAGATACAATGTTATGATACCATATGACTCGCTTCATTTTTCTTGCTGACTTCTAAATATCTGGGCTCACCCTTACGTATCTCCATCACGATTGAACTGGGAGAAAACCCGCCGTAGGGCTGATCCCAGCTCCTACTTCGCAAGGGAAACCCCGCTCAACAATTGATCTTTCATAAACCCTGTGACGATCATATAACTATCCCTCGTACCTTCCTTTCCCCTCGCAATATAACAAACTCAATACTGTGCCATGTGATCTCAAGCGACACCTCCTCGCCCTCGCAGCCCATCTGTCGAAGAAGACTTCGATGCGGCTGAATGCAGCTAAAGTTCCCAAGTCCGGGACCGTCTCGGAATGTCTTGCTCTCGAGTCACGATAGTACGGTACCAGAGCCTCGGAGTCATGGTCCGAGAAGCGAGTCGCACGGTTGTTTGCTGGGGTTTTAGGAAGGCCCGGCCAATGCTCTCCCTGGACGCACAAGCGTGTGAGAATTAAGATTGAATTTTTGGCGCTATGCTGACATTCTGGCAGAACTTGAATCGGTGCAGGGAGGGCCTGGGAGAATGTTTCGAGGATATGGTCCTTGGAAGGGTTTTGGAGGGCTGTGGCGACTGGAGGGGTAGTGGGGTAGCTGAGGCACTTGTCACGTGAGTGTTGGAACGAACTGTTAGGGGTATTTATTTTTTATTTTTTTCAAATTGGAAGAGTCATTTCGTCAGTCTTTAAGACTATAATTGTCCCAAATACTGAGGTAGAATAGGTCGAAGTGTACGAGTGGCGCGAGTCACGAAGCTTATGCTGAGATGAAGCAAGGCCCAACTCTAGCGTTTGCTACAAGATTGTTAGTGATGGCTGCTCTTCTCGATTTTGAATATATCTAAATCAAAATCTTCACCGCGGTATTCATCATAACTGCGTTTTGACGAGTTTATGCCCCTTTTCTTTTCGAAACGCTGGCAATTCCCAATTGTTGATTTTCAAGCGAACACTAATAGGGGCTCAGGGGCAGGAGCGCGCTAAATTTTAGCGTGATCGCTTACCATCAGGCCATTTTGAGAAATTTTTGAGGTGGTCCTCATCACTTTTGTAATGCATGACGGGTCTTGGAACATTCATGAACAGAAGGAGAATCTTGACAGTGAGTAAAAAGGTGGCACCAAAAGGTTTCGCAAGGAAGACTGCACCAGCGTATTTGCGGTATCGACCGGAAGGGCAATCGTAGCCTCGACGTCAGGTGACAATGGACTCCACTATTGTGCGTTTCCCCTATTCAGTTCGAGATATATGCTAAATGAAGACAGACAAGCCACGGCCATGATACACATGCCATCCCACCTCAGGCTGTATGTAATGCCTACAAGAAATATCAGAAAATGGAGGATAAGGCCGTGAACAACGATCTCGATGTCCTGGACTTCAACCGTGGTTTGACACCTGCGCAAAAGGAGAAGCTGGTCGCTGTCGATACAGTCCCATCTGAGCTGATCGATTCTGCTTCCAAAGCTTTCAAAGGTGATGCCACAGATGAGGCTGCTCATGGTGAAGACTCGAGCAGCGGTCCAGAGCCCTGCACAATATACGAACACAAGGATTTCCCAGGTATGACGTCTCCGGATCTTCATCATGTGACCTCTAACTCATTTCACAAAGGTCTCAGACTCCTTCCCTCTCTCCTTCCACCAGAAGTCCAAGTTCTAGTGATCTCTTCCCTGCTACACCGCGATCTCGCTAATCCCCAGCACAAAACTAATATCCACCACGACTACACAATCCCTTACGCCCCACCGATCTCCCCTTCGTCACCCCAACGAGAATCATTCTTCAGCCTCCCACCACACGCCAAGAACCAGGTGCTCACTCCGCTCAATCCCCTCTCAAACCACAAGCCACTCAATATGACGCAATTCCTAGTCAAGAAACTGCGCTGGCTGACGCTCGGCTCACAATATGACTGGACCACCCGATCATACGACAAGGAGAAGGCGATGCCCTTCCCGCTTGACATTGCGAAGTTGGTGAAAGTCTTGTTCAAAAATGCGTTTGAGCCGGAGAGCGGTGTGGTACTGATCTATGGCGCCAAGGATTACATGCCTGTGCATCGGGATGTGAGCGAGGAGTGCGAGCGGGGTCTGGCAAGCTTTAGTTTGGGATGTGATGGGTTGTTTATTCTTTCGAAGGAGAAAGACGGACATGGCGAAGAAGCGCGAAATGGCGAAGCGAAGGAATTGGATGAAGATAGGGACATGGAGATGTTGGTACTTCGTGTGAGGAGTGGAGACTGTGTCTGGATGGGAGGAGAGACACGATGGTGCTGGCATGCCATGCCCAAAGTCATGGCTGGGACGTGTCCAGATTGGCTGGATGAGTGGCCAGTCGAGGTAAATGAGAACAGAAAGGAGAAGAAGGAGTATGAGAAATGGAAAGGGTTCATGAAAGGGAAAAGGGTGAATATCAGTTGTCGTCAAGTCTGGGGATAGTCCCATTTCACTTTTGAGACATTTGGCGGCCAATCTGGACGAAAGTGTTGGATGATACGATCATTTCAGCAGTCTCGAAGTCTTTCAGCGAGGGATGAACTGCACTTTCGCGATTGATAGGCATAGTCCGGTGAGCTCGTTGTTCAACAGTGCGAGTAAGCCAAGAAAATGAATTTCTGCTTAGTATTCAGAACGACCGTTGCTCAAACCATCGTTCGAGCCACCTGTTGTTGACTGTTCTCATCCTGTGGAAGGTAGAGCTTCTTTGCTCCATTGCCTGTTTCTTGCCAGTTCCAAGCTCCTTGAATCAGTCTAGAAGTTTCAGGCCAAGATTTTTGCTCATATCTTATCGTTCGATACTTCATTTCGTTTTACTCAGTCATCCATGCGGAACCTGCCATTATCTCACGCCGACCTTGCCCTTCGGTCTACTATCCCATCTTCAAAATAAAAACACGATTATCATCAAACCACAAGAACTCATTCATCCTCCTCTCGAACTCGTTCACTCGCCAGCGCCCACTGGCGAAGATCTTCTTTAGCCTCGTCTCAAAGCACTCTCTCCCCATACCATTCTGTTCACTCACAATAACCCCCATAGCCAAGATCCATGCCTCGACCCACCACAATCCCTCGTCTCGCAAGGCATTCACAATCTGATTATCATCCCAGCCCTGCTCGATCATCACCTTCAACTTTTTCAATTGCGTAGCACCTCTTGTAGTGAATAAGGTAAACGCCAGTCTGATTGTAACGCAGTACAATATGCCAGCCAGACGCAGTGCCTCGTACAACGTGGCGTCTTTTGCCTTGGGCAGAGAGAGAAGACGATGGAACAGAGGAAAGATGTTCCGAAAGAGATATCTTTTATCGGAATAAATTTGGCCTCTGGTACGGGAGGCTTCAAACCGGAGGTCACTTGTCGCTAGTATGAGATCGTTAAAAGTACTTATCAAATCAGTATCGCGATTGGGGGGCTGCGTCGTGGTTGTCGAGAGGTGATCAAAGAGTTCTTGGACTCTTGGTGATGGGTTGTGCGGAGGAACGCGGATCGAAGTTTTCGGAAAGGCAAAGTAGGGAGTTATGTCGAGATCGCAGGAGCCGGAGCTATCGACGCTGTATATTTTCAGCTTCTTTGGTAACGAATTGATGCGCGAGAGGGCATACCTTGTTAAAATCATACCAAGGAATTCGCTCTTGTAGACCTCATCAAAGCCACCGCGAAGACGAACGATCTCCTTCAGACCCGACATGTGTGTGCTCCAAGCTTTAAGATCTCCAATCATGTACTGTGATTTGGTGAGCCTGTACCCAAAACACCTGCGAAGCAACGAGCACCAACATAATAGCACGAAAACCCAGCAATTGCGGAAATGACGCCATCACTCGTCGCCAGTCTTACATCGCACATTTGACTGTTGATAATACGAAGTGCAATAAGATGATGGGCTAGTGATTCTTGGGTGTCCGTTCCAATTCCCATCTTTGAAATCCGATTCAAGTATGTGGAAGCTAGGCAAAGCAGTTGATGGAAGGCGCCCGCTTCCAGAAGACTCGTGTGAAACCATGCATCCCGATACGGCGCCAACTTTCCGACGGGATCGTGGAAAACTAGCGGCTATCAGCTTGAGAATAATTGGTTGTCCTGTCAGAGGCAGGGAAAAGGAGAATTTATTGGACAGTACGCACGATAGTCTATAAGTGTCATTGATTTGTGATTTAAGGGAATGGGCCACTTCACAAAGGGATCAACTCTACTGGCTCCAAGCAGTTCAATGATTTGGAATGCTTGTGAAATTTGTTGTATTAGATCATTAGTATCTTTTGAGGGTGCTTCATCGTCAATTTCAAGTCTATTCAAATTGCCAGGAATCCCAATGCTGATTAGGTCTCCAGGCGGAGAATTTCGAAAATTGTCGAGTGTATGTCTAGGTGAGCTGCAAGTACCGTGTAGACTCACTCCATCGGGCTTAGCCGATTCAAATGGGGCGTGATTGGCGCCATTGGCTCTCAATGGGCGCTGAATAGACGAGGACCGCATTCTGTAAGCAATTCCCCTTCTGTTTCTGGCAGCGTGGGTTCGAGCTGCCTGCCGAACAAGCTTACTGGAGGCTGCATCCAGCTTCGATGGACCTGTGTATGCCACAAATCGTAACTCTTCCCCTTGACATGGCGGAAATCTTTGATTCATGATGTGCATGAGTGCCGAGAACGATGGCTGCTGACCTCGACAGGATTTGGTGATTGGGTGGGTGTTCTATGCAGGATATGAAATTGAGGGGCCTGGTACAGTAAACTGCCGGTACTTTTCTCGATATAGCTTGGAGATCGTTGACGGCCCGGCCCCTATATTGTCTGCAAAGCTAGTTAGTGGTCAGCAAACCCCCGATTGTACCAGAAGTGAAACATATACATTTTTGGAATTCTGGCTGACTTGACATACACGGAAAGGCGAACCGTTGCGACCAAGGAGTATCTTTTTAATTGAAAGTATACGTGTTATATAGTTTGATTTTGGCTGGTCGAGGATCATTACAGCACGTGACTGGGGTTCGTCTAGTGCAGTCAGCAGAATAATGGATTACCGCCGGTGTTTAAGTGGGGCAGACACTGCACATCCCATCCTTAAGATGTTAGTTCTTAGTAATCGCATTGCATTATGCAACTACCGTAACGCGGCGAAATTGTTAATTAGGTGCACTTAGGTGGTTATACCCAGGCCAAGTCTTCGCGGAAGATGCGAAATTATTTTTGTTCATTCAGTGATTGAATTTTGCTAGATTACGTCGTGTGACGTGGCCAACCAAAAATCTCTGATAATGTCAGGAGCATGCAATGAAATCTCTATCCGGACATGATGCAACTCCTCCCCCTTCCTCGCGTGAATAAAGCCCCGGATTCGAAACGCCCAAGGTTATCCTAAATTCAAACGGTACTCATCTTATCTGGCTCCAGGTGTACGTGATTACTGGCACACCACATACGCGAAAATCAAGAACATTAAACCGAGATGCTCTTTTCGCACTACTTTTTGATCACACTTTTGAACATAACACACATAAAAAGTTTATGCACATATTTAAAAAAAGCTAATCTAAATATTTGTTAAAAACATATTTAGAATATTGTGTTGTTGGCTTAGGGGAGTACATGTTTTGCGAACCCAAATTTTGGTATACCACCTATTACGTCCACCTGGAGTCTGGTTAGGGATTGGATCGATAGACGTCTAAACTCGTATAGCGCAAGTATTTCCGGATAATTTCCGGTGTTGGGGGAAAGTCAGGGTTCTCGGAACAAAATGCATTTCTTCTTCCTTAACTCCCCCGCCCAGTATACAGCACCCAAAGAGTAGTAATTACACGAGAAATTCTGCGGGTATGAGGTACGCGGGGGTCTGTGAAGTATATGGCTGTAATCTTTGACCGAGTCTGCTGCATAGTATTCCATTGGAAAACCAAAAGCCTTCCCGTGTTGGCGTCGAAGTTGCGATCCTTCGGCAGATGGTAATCATTAATGAGCACCTCGGCCCGTATTCTTTGCCCGAGGCAACCGAACATGCACGAATGGGCCGAGAAGTGCATATTATGATATCGCCACCTCTGTTAACCAATGGCCAAGCTCAGGCCACCTTCCCCAACTCAGCAATTCTTTCCATGATCGCACTCGGAAGTTCAACAACTATATTCGGCAGCACTCCGTTAGCACAAACTACTGCTAGAAACATTACACTCAAGAAATCGAGTCGCAGCACTTACTCTCAAAGTTACTCCTCATCCTCTCCTCATTCGAGCTATTCGGAATCACACTAGTACCCCGCTGCACAGCCCAACTCAAAGCAAGTTGTGTCGCTGAGATATTCATCTCTTTTGCAATATCAAGGAGCGCAGGATCGTTTGCAACGTGGAGTTTTCTCATCCTGCTGATGGTCAGAGGTCCCCATGCTGTTGTGTGGATACCCTGCAGAGTTATCAAAGTCTCATTCAAGAATACGAGTGCTGGGAGGAGTTACCTTCGACGAACACCAACTGAGAAACTCATTGTTCTGACGATAAGGATGTAGTAGAACCTGATTGACGGTAGGAGTGATCTTTGCTCTGGTATTGGTTAGTATTCTTATGTTTACCAACGAGGAATTCTAGAACTCACTTGGCAAGCACCTCCTCGAGCTCTTCTTGAGTGAAGAAGTTACTAACTCCAATACTTTTTGCTTTACCAACCGGAACGAGTTCCTCCATAGCAGCCCATGTTGCAGAAAGAGGGACATCGTTCTTAATATTGTTTCCGTTTTCATCTTTCTCCCTAGACCAGGAGGCCGGCCAGTGTATCTACCTTCTTATCAGGGATCGCTTTCATGAAAGTTCTTTGAAGCATTACGTACCAAGTAGAGATCCACATAATCAAGACCAAGATCTTTTAGCGATCTATCAAGTGCCTGTCCAACGTCGCTTGGATCATGCTCCGTGTTCCACAGCTTGCTCGTGATCTAACACACAAGTCAATTCAAGAAACGGAGCTCACACGAGAGACATTTTTACGAAGAGCTCATCTCGCGGAATGCCAGATGCTTTGATCGCTCGTCCAACGGCAGCCTCGTTCTCATAGATCGGAGCGCAATCAATATGGCGATAGCCGATCTGAAGTGCAGTCTTCACTGCATTCTCCACCTGAGCAGGATCCGGTGGGTCTGATAAAGTTGAGAACTTTGTACCGTCAGCAAGATGAAAGTGTGTTCCTAGGAAGTGTGGGAATTCTACATATGTTCCGAAGCCAATAGCTGGCATCTGGAAGCCTGATGACAACTTGAACGTCTTTTTGTTGCTGACAGCCATCTTGCTCAAAGTCTGGAGTTTTGACCTGTGGGGAAAGAAATTCGAGAACGAGGGAGATTCCAGGGGAATCCAAAACATTATATAGAGTTGAACAGACGATACGCAGTCAGCAAGTGCGGCGTTCATGCAGCAGTCGTGGAAGACGTTGCGACCTGCCTGAATAGGAGAATTATCGACGTCTACCCCTGCAGATATGTTTTCGCCCACACGTGACCGAATCTTGCTACAAATAGCGCCTTCAGACAGGTAGAGAAGGGACCCAACTGAGGGACATATAATTTTGCGAGGAAGTTGATCTTGCAACTATCTTCATCGAATTGTGAAGTCTTGCTTCTTGTCTGTGAGACTCTGTTATTTCAAAGTTGAATCTTCCCTCGGGAGGAACATCGCCAATAGTCAACGAGGAACTCAAGACCCAGATACCTGGCCGGCAAAATAATGTTATACAGTAGTATCAGCACAGACTGGCGAGATCGTGGCTTGAAAGGTCATTCGGTGGCTGAATATTCGAAGTGGTCTGACCAAGTCTCGCCACCTAAATGCGGGTGAAAGGAGTCGTGCTGCGTCGCCCTCACACATGAACTTCTGAGGTATTTAGGATATATATGCCTATGGTAAAATATTTATAGCGAAGTAGCAAGCAAATACCTATGTTTGTACGGGTATATTCAGCACTAACATTAGACATACTTCTGGAGTTTTCTTCTGCTTGTGAGCTCTGATTTTGGAGTGTGAATGTTACACAGCAAAAAGCAACTAAGAAGTGGCTTTTAATCATAACACCACGAGATCTCGAGCTAATGTGCACACCTCCTGCGCTTTCGCGTCAAAAGCAAATATGGCACCCTAATGGTAAACTATATGGTGTGAAAAATTTCCTCGCAATCAGCCGACTAGACCCCGCGTTCATTTATACATACACTCCGACACGATCGGTTCAAGAGCAAAATATAATTTTCTGCACTCATATTTATCAAAACTCACAATTTTCACATCTCATTTTTTTGGTAACTAATGATGTCTAAAGCAGAGTTGCCACCTGGCAGCACGCATGTCTCAGCTGAAGCGAAAAAAAGATCTCAAGTGAAGGCGGGGAACTTGGAGGAGAAGGTAGCAGGAGGGCGTGGCGCACAAACCAGCGTCAGCGTCCTGGAGCCTGTGATGTGGATTGAAAGAACCAAAGACAACAAGTACCGCATTGTGGCAACCTTCAAACTGCAAGTCAAGATTGATGCATTCGAGAAAGGGTAGGAACACGGGCTCCAACAAGTCGAAGAACATTTTAGCTGATGGATAACGCAGGTACCGAAAGAAATTCGATAAGCTCTTTGACTATATCTCGGTCCGCTACCTGTATCATGAGGTTGAGAAGCATGAAATCAGGCCGTGTGAGGATAATATGGTCACGTTCAAGGCAACTGATGATACCACGAAAACGAAATCGGTTGATCTGAGTGTCGAGGGAAACATTCTCACTGGAGCGATCACTCCAAAGGTCGGGGTACACGTGCAACGTGATAACAAGATTACCTACGAGAGACAATCAATGAGCTGGCGGAAAGGTCTTTCCTTCGAGTCGTGTAAGTGCGATGTTACAATCTGAGAGCGGATTTGCTTACAAGTATAAGACTTCCCACGTCCCAATGGAGAATCAGGCTGGCCTGGAACTGCTCCTATAGGAGATGGTTCTCAATACCAGCACTTTGAGGTCCGATCTAGTGATCATGACAAAACGTGCAAGTGTGCCACATCTAAATCAGCACATCAACGAAAGCATCTACCGGCATGTCGGTTTGTCACTTCTCCGGAGAAGGAGTGGGAATATGACCATTGTGCCCATTGGTTCTGGCAGACAGAAGCTTCAGCACACTTGTGGGCCCAGAGACTTACGAGAGCTACTCCACACCTATGACTGTCACACGCATAGTATGCGCGAAGCGGCTTGAGTATCTGATTAAATCTAAAAGACTTGGGGAAGCCTGGAACCTGGTACAGCACTACCTGCACTTTGATTTCGTGGTCATTAATCGTCTCCGAGAACTTGGCCATGGGTGTGGAATGCGGAATCCATTCAGTATACACAGTTCGAAGCCGGCCGAGGTTCGTGTCAAGGATGACTTTGGCTATCCACTCAGGCGTGACAGGGTTTCCTTTTGTTTCTGGTCTTGTCCTTCAAACATACACTGGCCCCAACACCCAACGATGAACCTGCAGGAATGGGCAGACCAAGAGGTAAGCCAGCGATTATTGCCTCGAAGGAAGATACGGGGTTTCCATTACTGACTACAATCCAAGGTTCAACGACGCGGACCGATTGTTTGGAAAGTACCTGACTCGGAGGACTTCAGCAAGGCGACAAAGGTGAAGAAAGCAGAAAGAAAAGCAAGAGAGAAGAAGACCGAGACAAAGGCCAAGGAAGCGGGTGAGAAACAGGACGCAGCGACGAAACGACATGCGGCTGGATTACCGTACCGACGAAACTACTCCCTTGAACGCGAAATGTTCTCCAGCAGCAGTGAGGAGGAAGATGCGGAATATCCTGGACGTCGCCGCAGATATCCAGAGCCAGTTGGACATCGGCATCGCGATGAAGATAGCTCCGACTTCGATTCGGACCTACCACGAGGCAGATCTACGACGCGTCAGGCAAGGCACTACCATAACTGGCGGTATGGAGAACAACATTTCCATGATCGTCACCAAAGTATTAGTGGTAGCCGTCCTCCACCGCGGTCAGAAAGACATAGAAGGAGCTCTCCCAGCCATAATAAACACAAACACTTCAACGCTGGTGAATCTTCTGCGTCACCGATTCCGAAGAGCAAAGAGGAGGACCTTGAGTTCCAGATCCACGAACTAAAGCATGAGGAGTATCTTCGCTATCTCAAAAAGCGCAGAGACGAACTTTCGTCAGAGAACGTATCCAGTGACCTCTCTGATGCAGAAGTTACTACAGTCTTCAGGCCGGTGGGTTAAGGTCTGTTCAAAATCAAAGACCAGCAAAAAGAATATCTGGAACCAGAAGTCGCCGTACTTAATGGCATGGTGGGCAGAGCAGACCCTGTGGCTGGAGCTCACGAATCTCATGTCCATCATCATTATACAAAATCACACAGCCAACCTCCTCCTTCAAGAGTGCATGTTAGCCGTGGTAGACACTCATCGAGCGCCAAGCAGCATCATCATGACGACGAAGAGATCCAAATACTGCGTGGAAAATTGAGGCAGGTTCGTCACAAGCATCATACACGGAGCCACTCGTGGCACCATGGACACACTCATGCCTTTCACAGCAGTCATCGACGCCCATCTGGTGCATGGAATTGGGAGAAAACTCGCGCGGCGACGATTCCTGCACAGAGGAATAGTGGTGATGAAGACGCGAGTCTTCTTTATGACGTATTGTAATCTCACATCAGACTTCACCTTCCTCACGGACCTCAAAAACCAGCATCGGACTTCCCTCGGCAATTGCGGCAATTGCGGCCGCCGTGCCCTGATGGACAACACTTGCACTCGCGCTCAAAGTATTCGCGAGCACCGACGCATTCTGTGTGCATGACGAAAAATGATTGAAGCGCGATGGGGTGGAATGGGTGGAACAAGGCAGGGAGAAATGGGAGATGCAAGATGAGAAGGCGAAGAAGGGAATTGCGGGACGGCGCGGAATTGAGGGGATTTTCTGCGGCGTTGCTTATGCGTGAGAATGGCGTCTATGTAGACTTGGCTCTGAAACTGAATGTACTATCGCAATTCAAACTCTTCGTGTAGAGAGGTAATTTAATGAGCGCGCACAGACAGGGGAAAAGTGTTTGGAGTGGAGGAGCGTAAATTTGATTGCAATCTATCTATATGCATATGCTACATTTGCAGCAGAGGTATCAGACAAGCGAAAGAAATGTAAAAGCACTTTTGTGTATACGAAGAAACAGCGAAAGAAAAATCCCTTTTGTGTATATAAAAAAGCAGCGAAACGAATGTGAGAATACAGAATGAGAGTTCCACCGATAACGCCATACTCATCTCTCAGTCAGAGCCGGCTCTGGCATCCCCAAACATACTCCCTGCGGCATGCATGCAATCTCATAATTCGTAGCCTCGTCACGAGCCAGCTCTCATTTACCTGATTCCTCCAGTACCAGAACTCAGATCCGATACCTGACCCTAAAAACCGGTAGTCCCGAGCCCTCAATCCTCTCAGCCGTATTCTGGCACCACCTCAACTCCAAGCTCATATTCGCCCCCCTCTCTTCCTGCAACTCCACAAACGTCCCCCACGCACAATCAAACGGGAAGAGACAAGCCACTTTCCCCATGACTCTCCTCTCGCGCGTGAAGAAGTACTCCAAGCACTGGCACGCGATTCTAGACCACTTGAAGCCTTCTCGAATTGCGCCACGGAGGATGAGCGAAGCGGATTCGTCGTTAGGTATCAAATCTGCAGCTAGTCGACGCACGAGCACGAAGAGCTCGATGCGCACTCCGGCGTATAATGTGAAGGCAGCGGCTAAGTTGTCGTCGCGGAATTTGATGGACTCGGAGTGCAGGCCCTCCCACGCAGCGGCTTCGGTGGTGTATATCGAGTCTGAGCATTTCTCGAAGAGTTCTGTTCTCCATTGGTTTAGCTGCGTCACGATTCTGTTGAGTTTGCGCAGTTGGCGTCGGTTCCAGTTTGGGGTTTTGTTGGGGGATTTGTCGTAGAGCTCTAGTTGCACGGGAATCTGGACTGCGATGTCAAGGAGCGTGTCTCGAGGACGGTTAAAGCGGGGATCGGAGGCTCGCCATGGAAAGTTGATCCATTCTGGTCGGCTAAGGAAGGTGCCGCGATGCTCAAGGAAATTGAAGGGGATTTGTGTAGTTCGATATCCAAAGAAGTTGTCTCTTGAGTCACGTGATGTGAGCGCAGCTGGCCCGGCGTCTTCGATCAATGCTCCTACGCCCTTCAGATGCAGGGCATAACCAGCCCAGGACTTATTGACCAGCAGCTCTGACATTGAACAGGCGAGAGCAGTAGCTGATAAAAGTGCATTCTGGGTGACATCTCTGCTGGCAACGTAATCATCGAATCCTTCTCTGAGTTGCCGCAAGGCTTTGTTTTGAGTCTGCATGGCAGCAATAGACAACCTTGGATCGTCTCTCTCCATACCGATGAGGTTCAAGGATGAAGCCAAAAGTGCATCCTTCAGCATCTCGGCTCCCGGATACATCGCTTGAAAGGATACTGCTGTGATCCATTCGCAGCAACATATCTCTACACGCATGTAGTCGCCTCCTGGGGGAACACTCGGGTCCCTGGATACGGTAATACTCCCCGAGAAAGGTGAAACTGCTCGCGAAGATATCGAGCAATTACCGCTTGGACACAGCGAAGTAGACGCGATCCCAGGGGGCGGTGATGGCGAACTTCGATAATGGAATGCGGCGATGAAAGCCCCCGTGTATGCAGGACCCAAGTCGATTCTGAGCGGCAAGGCTAAAGCCCATCTTGAATCGCTGTCCCTTCTCTCGCGCGTTATTGAAATTTGACGGCCCGGCCGTTCATACGATATCGTTTGAGGTGTTGGGGAGCCGGATTGTGACTTGTCGGTCGAGCTTCCAGATGATGTCTCCTCCTTGACTGAGTCCGTGTTTTCAGCTTGATTCTCGGATAGCTCGCGTTCTCGGCGTCGTCGACGGAAGGCTCGTACATTCTCTCTGATTTGCTGCCGTCGAGCAGCAGCTCGCTGTGCCTCGGTGCCAGGTAATCGTGGGCGACCTTGCGGCATTGTTTGGGGGGCACACAACACGGCAGAGAGCAAGCCATGGTGAGATAGAGTGAATATACATATACGGAGTGAAATAAGAGAAAATACTTAGCTTTTTCGGTCATGGAATCGACGAGATGCGCTCACTTGGTCATGGGCGGGATGTCGCAGTCGCAGCTCCGGGCTGTGCTCGGTCATGCTGTGTAGACAGAAAGGCAATTCCGTGGTATTTGGGTTTGTCGATGATGAGTGATCAACGGCATCGGTCTTCGCGCCGGATCGGTACTTTGTACATCCAGCGTCCGCCCCGTTCGGCCTTAAGAAGCCCGGCAGTATGATTGGTCGAGAAGAGGCCGAAGGCACCCGTTCTGCCGATGCACCCGCAGGGCTGCTGCAAGCCGGGACCTTCCGCTTGGCAGCCTCGAGGCTTGCAGCACGTCGCCGGAAGCGACGGATTCTCCTGGAATCATTGGTACCGTTCCTTACGACAAAGCATGAGTCAGCGAGCCGAGGACCTTTCGAGAACGAAAAGGCTGCAGAAAAATAGGTTACGGCCGCCTGTCAAGGGCCCAGAAGGCTGTGTGGCAAATATTTCGTATTGGCAAGCCTGTACGTAAGCGTGATATACAGCCTTCCGCCACAGCCTACGACTGCAGCGACGTTTTTCGATGTACCAACGCCTTCCCCTGTGCCTCTTTCCAAATAAATTTCCCGTGCTGCATGTAGTATCTCAGTCGACTTCCGCTCACGGAATGTTGTCGGCATGGGTAACCCCGAGCCGAGCACGATCGAGGCTCGTCCACGCCGAATCTGGTCGATATGGGGGAAATGATTCTCGAGTCTCCATGATAGGCGACATCTGAGGTTCCGTTGCCCGATCTCTTCTTCTTGTCGTCACAATTCTGGTGTCGACATCTTGGGTAACCGTCCTCGATGATTTTGGATTGTTGCAGATAAAGGTGGCATCGCTCGGTCAGACTGGAGCATCTAGACTTCCACCACATCTGGAGGCGTCCCGTGCCGAGCCTTCAACTCTTGCAGTTGTTGAGCAATGGAGTCATCCAACGGACAAAGGGCGCAAGCTGCCTCGAATTCGGAAATGGCCTTCTCGTATCGCCCTCGATCAGCCAGAATGGAGCCCAGACAGACCCTCATCGCTGCCTTGTCACTCTCTCTGTCCGGATAACTTCCCGGTGGACAGGAAATGTCAAACTGAATCAAGCATCTCTCGGCCAGCGGGCAAGCACAATTGTGGTACTCGAGTCTCCTATCAATGAATGCCAGTTTCGATATAATACGCAAATAAGCTTTCATATATTCGTGTTTCATTATCGTGTCCGCGTTACCAGATAATCTCCCTCCCGAAACTAGTTTCATGAGGTGATCTGCGAGAAGATATCTTCCGTGTGCAGTAAGATAGTCTCCGGATAGAAGTAAGTCGTCTGCTTCTGCTATTGCTGCATTGATTTCTTCCCACAAATCCTTCAGGTTCATGGATTGCTTGGTGGCACTGTTAATCTCATCAATCTGCTCGACCGTTACGTCACCGTCTATAGCAAGCTCGACCATATCACCATTCCAACAGATTTGACGAAACTTTTTGCAATTTTCCAGAAGAAAAGATGTTGTCCGGTTGTTGCCTCTGAAATAAACACTGCCAGACCGGAAGAAGAGACTGAGGTCGCGAGTCGAGAAGTCGTTTCCAAGTTCCTGTACACTGTTGATCACTCGGACCAGACTTGGCAGGTGCTGCGCCGCGAGAATGGCATAATTCGGCGGAAACCCGATGCGCAAGCCTTCCGTCTCAGGCCGTCTCTCTCTCTCATTATATGTAATCTTGAGAGTGCAATGCTCAAAACCTCGTCCGCCATCAACACGAAGATGTGGGATGAAGCATTGAAAGCAATTGAAGAAATGTGGAATACTTGACTCTATCGCTATATGCATTTTGTGTGTAGAAATATCGAAAGCATTCCTCCGAGATGCTTCTGCTGACCGTGAACAAGCTCGTTGTGTATCGGGGGTATAGCCGCTCCATAAAGAAATTCCCTTGTGCTCTTCCAATATTCTCAGTCCACGTGACGACATTACGGTCGAGTAGGAGGAGTTCGTAGATTTTGAGGCGTATTTCGAGAGGAATACTGGTGAAGGAGAGAGCCATCTTGGTGAGTTGAACTTATAGCATGGAGAGCTGTAGATAATATGGGCAGCACCGGCCACGGTGGAGCACAATCACTTGCTTTGTAGGAGGTTGGGCTGATGGAAACGCTGGCTGTTGACCGCTGGCCGCTGGAGATAATGAAGGCCGCGAAGAATATATAAAAATTCCCGATCTTTGGTGGTGCAGCCGATGTTTGCGATTCGTGGGGCCCTGTGGAGAGATTTGATGAATAGTGTTAATGTTGGTAGCGTTACGGAAAGGAGCTGGAACAGGTTAAAGCACACTACGATGGGCACACGCTATGCGACAGAATGCTTAGAGGCTGGCACTCGAAGTTAGGCGCCCACAGAGTTGGTAGAAAATTATCAAAGGAGAGGTGTTGAGAGGTTGTGGTTGTGAAGATGTGATGTTGAGAGAATCGCGACGTTGTTGGAGACAAGGGTGACGCGACGAGGCGAGTTTGAGTGTAGCACGTGACTATGACTTTAGCCCTTCCGTTTTTTTGGGCTCGCAAAGTGTTTTCGCAATTGATGGGTGGGGCTAAGAATTTATAATAAAGTATTTGATGTTCTTGGAGGTGAAGCGCATTTACAAGTTGGAGTCACATGGTTTTGGAATAAAAAGCGCCTACATAGGCGCGGCTTGCATAAAGAGGACCCAAACATTGTAAAGTCCTTCTGTCATAGTTTCACTGATTTTGCATCAAGAAAGTGATGAAAATATTCTGCTTCATACAAACAAGCCTTGAAGCATCAGCGAAGTGCTTGCCTTCAATGCAAGGTCGGAGTGATATATGAAACTGAATAGCAAACCACGTGCCCAGCCGTTTGCTTATTCTCCCTACTCTACACAGCTATCCGGTATTGAAAAAATTGCGCCTTGCAAGAATTGCAATTGCGAACTCTGCAGAAGCAATGAATCTCCTCTTAAGCATCAACCCCCAACTCCATACAAAGTGCAACGCATACGCAAGATGACCCAACCCAACCCTCGACATCGCATCTTCCAATCCATGTTCCCTCGCTCACTAAAAAACGAATTTGAGGAAGGCATATCGATAAAGATCAATATTCTCGATATCCAGGATTCTTGTCTCCGGCTCCAAGATCTTCCTCTTGCACTGAACGTTGATGACCTTCTTCGAATATCTCTTCGCGGCGCGGAAAGCCTGAATCATATCCCACACCGTCGAAGTCTGCGAAGCAGTGTACTGGAAGTTCTCGCCTCCCCAAACGGTGAGAATCACAACCATGCCATATGCTTTCTGATGATTGTACAGCTCGAGGGCTTTGTCGTACTCTTCTTTGCATTCGGCGCTGGTGATGGTTTGGCGATCGATGATGGGCATCTCCCAATTCCACACGTTCTTGGGGACTACCTGGCAGCTCTCGAACATGGATTTCTCGTTGGCGATGACTGCTACATCTTTAGCGAGAACATACTGACGGTCGTTCGAAATTATTTTCAAGTAAGCCTGGATTTTCGCCTCTTCCTTATGTATGTAGCCTTGACTGTAGAGCTTCACGAGGTGGTTCAGACGGGTAAACCATGGAAGGTCGACGAGTGTATCACAGACCAGTGTGTCTGGATTCTCCGACACAAGTGTTAAGTGCTTCAACTGTCCGAACCAACCAATGACTTTGCATTTCTGTCTGGCGTGGTTTGGGGAATGACAAGTACCCGAACCTAGAAGGAGTCTCCGGATTTTGCTGAAGTCGATGCCAAGTATATCTGCATCCATATCTGGTGATTGCTGAATTGTGTCCACCAGTTCTGAACTCAAGTACAGCGTATCTTGCTTGTAGGAGAACCAAGTCAATGCCTCTTTGCCCACACATCTGAACATCTACCTCTCCCGTCAGTACCGCCTCGACGAAGCTCCTAAAAGGCCCCAGAAGAAACTTACCTTATCATAAATCTTCATCCCGATCCGTCGACTCTCCTGATTGACAAACAGGATCGTCGGCCCCTTCGGCCCCTTGACATGCCAAACGCCATGCCATCTCGGAATCGGACTTCCCCATTGATTGAACGGCGGTGGAATATTCGGGAACTCGAAGTCTTCGGGACTGTACTTGATATTTCCTGGTCGGGGTCCTCCAATCATCTCATCCCAGTCGCGAAGCCAGTCGGCCATTCGAACGCTGCTCCGGAATATCTTCAGCTTGACGATTCGAGGCCCCGGAAGAATCAGCTCCCAAATCATGAGTCGGAGTTCTTCGGGGAGTTTGGGGAACAAGTGGAATGTGGTGAAGGGTTGTGAGTCATCCTGCGAGTCTTCGTCGCTGATGATGGCGACGGTTATGGCAGTACTGCTCGCTGCCATGGCTGCGAATGCCAGAAGCGATCGACTGGACTCTGATTCTGGAATTCTGGAGAACTTTGGGGACGCTTCTTGCCGATTCTATGTAAGGATTTATGTATGGGACAGAGCGGACAAGTGTCAAAAAAACCCCCCCAGTTGCAAGCTGAAGTTACGTCTGCCTGGTTCAGATTTCCTAATCTGGGCGGTGGATCACATGACCTTTCTTAAACACTTTTAGGTACCAATTCAGTCTCCAGCGATATCAGTACCAAATACTGGAAGTCCGAGAAGCGTCCAATATGCTACATTTTCCTAGACCGAATTACGCTGAACAATGTCTATCTCTGCTTCTTACTTCCTTTCCCACTCCCACCCTTTCCCTTATTCTGTGCTCCTTTGCCAGCTGCGGTCCCCGCCGATCCACCCGCCATCATAACCCTCACTTTACCAACCGGCACCGTATTCGTGATCTCTTCTACTTTCCAGCCCTTCAGCAGCTCTACTTCCCTCGGCCACATCCTCTCAGTGTCTGTTGAAGTCTCATCGACTTTCCCTTTGGCCCCCGTGTCAGCAACCCATCTGCCCAGAATCTCCTTGACCGCCTTTCCCTTCTTCTGAGCTCCAGGCTGCAACTTAGCCTTATACTTGAACCTTGCCATCGCAGCCCAAGGTGCACAGATGGGAATGGCCTCAAGGATTTCGTCTCCTTTCAGCGGCATGCCAACCAGTGCTTCAAAAGTGGTCATCTTCTCCTCTTCTCCTTCGTCTAATACATCCTGACCCTCCTCTAACATCAGCCTCCGGAGCTCCTCATGCTCGGCGGTCTCCTTTTGAGTCCGTTGATGCTGTGCTCGCCGCCGCTCTTTCTGGAATGCGAGTTCTGCTTCGCGTGCAGCTTTTGCCTCTGCCTCAGCTCTAGCCTTCTCAAGACCAGCAGCAGCACCGATGAGTTTTTGAGCAGCGAGACGGTCTTCTTCATCTTGATCTTTGTATTTGGTGGCGATTTTCTTGGCTTTGCCTTTCTTGCCGCGTTTGGCTGGTGGGGGGCCTTTCTTTGGTGCGCCCTTTTGGCTAGGTGTTTGGATGCCTGATGCCTGGGGTATCTCGTCGTCGGATTCGGGTTCGCTCTCGTCTTCTTCGACTTCCGGTTCGCGTGATGGGACGGAAGCCTTTTCAGCAACCTGAAGTTGGGCTATCTGTTCGGTGATAGGGTGTGGTTCCTGGTCTGAGTCGACGTGTTCTGGTTGAAGTTGGGTTTGCAAAGGATTGGCCACTGTCTCCTCCTCCTCTCCTTCCTCGCCATCCTCCGAATCGGACTCTTCATGATCATCAGGCATGCTGCGTTGATCTTCATCAATCTCAGGAACTTCTGGCCCCTTCCCGGCAAGTGACCCCGCTGCAGATTGCTCAACAGGGTCCCCGATTGCAGAGTCGTCATCCTGAATACGATGCTTCACGTGTCGGGCCTTGCTCTCGTCGCTGATCTGGAAAATAACACCAAATCCCAGCAATAACACTGCCGGAGGCAGGAAGTTCTTTTTCCCACGAACCATAAAGCTGCCAGTAGGTAGAAATTCGCCTGTCGGTGCAGATTTCGACACCTGATCCGCATTCACCCACCAAGCAGACATTCCTGCTTTCGAGTCCCAAGCACTCGAACAAGCTACAGCTAGTGATCCTGCTTGTGATAATGTTGAAGGAGGAATTGGGGAATCTGGCGTCTTCGGATTGTTTCGGATGATGACGGAGGCTGCTCCGTGAATATCTGCATGAACATAGACGTCTCCCTTCTTCAGATACTTTTTGTAAAGCGTCTCATTCTGCTGTGCATCCTTGCCAGCTAAGACTAGGTAGCCATCAGATGAGATGAACCAAGAGAATTTCTCGAACCACATTTGCTTCCGAACAGGTCGTAAAACAGCCTTTTCTGTTTTCAGTCCCTTCTTGAGGTCGTGAGCAATTTTGGCTTCCTGGCTCTTCAGCGCCTTCGTCGATGATTGCAAAGTCTTCTGTTCCTTGTCTACAGCGGAGCGTCTTTCGTCGTAGTACCTCCTGGCGTTGGCCCAAGGAGATATTGCCAGATCGACATCTATTGTCAATCTCTTGTCTGGGGCCTTTTGCTTCGAATCTTTCTTAGCCCCTTCATCTTCGCTATCTGAACTGTCGCTGTCAGTTTCATAGGCGGACTCATTATCTTCTCCAAATTCTTCTTCATCCAGCAGAAGTGTAATTGTGTTCTCCTCAAGCTTCAGGGGCAATTTGATGATTGAAGCAACCGGATTGTTTCGCTTCTGCTCCATCTCAATAAGTCTACCAATGCGAACCCAGTCCATTGCCTGAGCAATGAGCCCATTAATAGCACCTATTGCTTCCTGAGCTCTCTCGACATTAGCTTGCAATGCTGCTGCTTTTCGCTCATTCAAAGTCTGAACTTCTTGTAGACCACCCAACCTGTTGGCTTGGTCTTGACGAGCAGCTTCGATTTTCCTCTTTGCTGTGAGCTCGCGTTCCTGTAAACGTGACTCCAATTTCTGGCCTTCGATCGAGGAGAAGAATTCGTCTACCGTTTTGTTGAAGCCATCAAATTCTAAAAACACCGAAGCGGGGTCACTCTCGAACTGGCGGGGTCGGAATGGGTGGAAATCATCGTAAACCAAAAACTTCCGGGAATCGTCCGTCTTCGAAGCCTCGTCATAGCCATCTCGTTTCTTCGCGATGATATACCCTTTCGCCACGTCTGAGCTTGTAATTTCCTGAATGACTCTCTGAGCTTCTTGTAATGACCGCAGTAAGTGATCTACCAGAGTCTCGCTCTGAAGCACATCGATGGGTTTGAGAGCAGAATCGAATTCAGTAACTCGCATCGCATGGTCTACCAGCATCGGTGGAAATTCCGTAATAGATACTGCCAGAGCTTTCCTCAGCGCATCCGCGGCCTTCTTTTTAGGCTTCTTTCCAGCAACCAGACCATCATCCCCTCTATCAACTACCTTCTGCAACGCATTTCGTAATCTCTCCTTTGTCAACGGTGGTATGCCTCCATAATTTTGCCTGTTCTCCAACGAATACGTCAGGCCAACGCGTTGCTCCTCTTCTCCCTTTTCTTCCGAGACGATCCGTAGCAGTGCCAAAATCTTCAAATCTTTGTCTGTGAGGATGATATTCCCAGCAGCATAGAACTCCAAGAACAGTCTATATTGCCCATCACTGAATTGGAACTCGATGATCCGGTCTGTGCCAACCTGCGAGACGGAGGTGACTCTTCGTGTCTTCAGACATTTCCGCAGCCTCGCGACGAAGACTGATGGCGCGGCAGCGGTCGCTCGAGAGAATTCCGTGAGATGGCATCGAAATCCAGAGTCAATGACTATCTGCTGCTTGTTTTCGGGCTTCGCGAACTTGATGAGGAAGATCTTCGAGGAGAGGTCGTAGATGTTCGAGACTCGAAGAGTCACGAGCGCTTTCGAGAGCTCGTGAGCTATGACCTGGCACTGTTAGTAAAACGCAGCAATCCCATGGACAATAGCAAACTTACCTTCACATCTAAAGAGGAGAATCTTTGCTTCATGTTGTGGTGTTGAAGCAGGATGGTGTTTTGAGGTGGGATGTAGTGGGGCAAATCACGATGATGTCTTTGTCAACATTTCTCGGCGTCATGATTTTCCGATCCATGCCCTCTCAGTCAATGCACTATCATTCACCCCACTTTACACTGCAACACTCAAAGCTAATGGTACTCTCTCAGACTCACACTTGGAGTTAAAGGTGAAGACCGAGAGTTTGGAAATGCCTCTCCACAGCTCTGGACAGTGCAGGGAACACCCGGACAGTGAAAGAAATTCCCGTGGCCAACGCGCGCGTCCTTGCCTCACAGCCATCTCCAAAAGCCTTCCAGGACAGGCCAAAAGTCCAGAAACTGGTTCTGTCGTATTTATTATCAGTTTATGGTTAAGCAGGGTTGGGCTGCATTTGCTCTTCCCGTCCCTACAACTACCCCGCTCAAGTTTCAAAGGCTTTTCTTTCAGCTCGCCATCCAACATGCTGGGCTTCATCATTCCTTCCAATCAATTCACCATGCTATGAAATTCAATTTTCATGGCTTTTTGTGAGCCGGGACCCCGCACAATGCTGCTCGTGGCTTGCAAGCCACTGCGCCCACTCTTTCTAGGGCTGAGCTGTTGAGCTATTTTACAGTTTCCAAGTGGTATATCGTGGACTCAGCTCTGCACAAGACAATTACCCCGATTCCGTGGATGGTGCTAGTGATCGCCACTGTTCCACATATCCTTGATGCAAGTGGAGGACACACACGTAAATATCTCAGCTCAGCTGACAGGAACATTCCGTGCGTTTCAAAAGCGCTATATATTCAAGCTCTTCCTTCGCGTTTTCATGTTCTACTAGCTATCTCTATCGCACCCAACTAGCATTTCACACACACCTTAATCTGATTCACTCTATCGCAAGCCAAGATGTCTTCCCCCAAACACTTCAACACTCAAGCCGGCTCTCCCCCTTACCACAACCTCTATCACAGCGTGACCATTGTCCCTCCCAACTCTAGCCTTGCCTACATATCTACACAATGGGCTGCCGATAGGGCGACTGGTGAGCTCGTTGCGGGTTGCGAAGGAGACGCAGGCAAGCAGGCCAAGATCATCTGGGCTAATATCTCGGCCATACTCAAAGAGCTCGGCGCCGAGATGAAGGATGTTGTCCACAGGACAGTCAATTTCGTGTGAGTTATGCAATGGAAAATACCTCGAGCACACTACTAATACTAATGATCACACAGAGAGTTTAACGATGAGATAGGGAAGGCAGTTGCCGAGGGCGCCGTGGCTGGAACGGCTGATGAATGGAAGGGGGACATCTTTTCTAGTGCATTGACATACAATGGTGTTAGCCACTTCCACAAGCCTGGCATTGTCTATGCTGTGGATATTGTGGTTGCGGTGCCAAACAAGTGAGGGTACGTCAGCTTACAGATGGGTGCATTTCCAATATTGTACTCCTCGTAGGAAATTATCACCAGAAATTGGATTAGCTTGAGTTAAGGTCTATCAAACAATATCTTAATGCACAAATCACATTCCTTCTAATCTATATCCCAACTTTGCCATACTATTCCGTTGTTATGCTTGATCTGATAACATCCTCCTTCTCAAAATCCACAGTTTTCCAACCACTCAAAATGGAACTCCGCGACCTCTTTCACCAAATCCGGTCTCCCAGTCTCAAAATCCCCACCCTTCACCTCTTTCACCCTCGCCTGCGGTTTCTATCTTCAAATTAGTTCTCACCCCGTCTATTTTCCTACATTCTCAAAACTTACAATCTCCCGAACCCACTTCAAGTAAGGCTACAACACATCGCCTCTTGCACACATAACCATCGTCTCACACTCCACCTTCTCAAAGAAACCCCACATATCCTGCTCAAACACACACGCATAAATCTGCCTCCTCCCATTCCACGCCCTCACATGATCCAACAACTCGCCCTGCTTAAACTCCAGATCATCTCCAACCCCATGATTTCCTAGATAATCCCACGTTTTCTGTAATTGAGCGCCTGCAGCCACGGGCTCGCTTAATGGGACATTGATCAGTGTGTTGAGGGAGATTTGCTCCTCGCGCTTCATGATCGTTGCTCTGACAAGACACAAAGTTAAAACTTTAGATGGGTATAGAGCAGCAAGCTCGTTTGCGAGACCGGCACCCAAGTGGTGGCCTACGAGGTGGGATTTCTCTATTTTTAAGGAGGTGAAGAGTTGCATGAAGACGTCTACGTAGTACGCTGTGTTTGGCGGCTGAGTTTCGGGGTCATATGAACTCCCGAATCTAATAATGGGTTAGTGGGAAGAGGAAGGAGAGGGAGCTAGGAAGGAAAGATCCTGGCATATCTGGTGCGAAACAGTCGTGGCCACGAGCGGAGTGGAACTTCATCATTGCTTCGAAGTGACGAGAGCTGTTCGCCGACATGTTGAGGAAAACACATGGTACTTTCTTTGGATTTTGGTCTGTTAAGAGGTAGCGGTAGTGTAGTTGCCCGTCCGGGACGTCAAAATAGGCTTTCTTGATAGAAGGCATGGTCTGACTTGAGTCGAGTGAAATGTGTGACAGTTTCGTCAAAAGTTTGGTTTGAATTTGTACGCCATTATTCGTCTTACTCTATACCTCCTTTTTATGTACTACAGTCTCCATCCTTATCTTTTATTCTATTTGTGTGGAACAATGGGTCTTGAGTGGGGGAGCGACCCCACTTCGAGGTCTCTCTGTTATTACCTGCTTCACAAAATCCCCCTCGCCCGCCGTTCTCTCACTTCAAGGTACAAAGCAAAACGTAATCACTAAATGGAACTATCACAAATCAAGCATTCTACACAACTTAATTGTTTTCTCTGTGCACGTATGAGCAGTATTGAATTGGTTTTGCGAACGGCACGGTTGCTAGCTTCCGAAAACATCATCCCATTTCTGTACAATTTTACTATCTTATCTCGAATGAATGGCAGAACTGCAGCTAAGCCTCGACAATCGGTAGTAGAATTGCATGAAACACATATTTCGTCATAATGTGAGTGCAACGATTGGTCTACAGTCTGGGTTCTTCCAGCCGTAAGTGGACTTTCGGATAGACCTTCGAAACACAACCATGACTTCTACATATTTCATATTTCTAGAGAAGAAACCTTCTAGAAAAACATCACAAGTGAAAAAGAAAGGATTAGGAGGAGGTACTGCCACACCGTCTACTTCCAATTATGGAGTCAATGGTAGATAATATCGACATTAGTCAAGTGGCAAAGGGCTTTGCTTCGCCTTCAGCCGCGATCACACTGATCCTTGCTGTTATTCTGTTCATACTATACGTAAGCTCCCAACTTCCCATCATGATCTCAAAACTCGCGGTTCAAGAAACAAGCAACCCAGACAGACCTCCCATCCGTCCCTCACCTCCCCTCAGCACCCAATCCCCTCCCCTTCATTGGCAACCTGCTCCCCCTCGGCGGCCGCACCCAGCGCAACGACAGCACCGCCTATACTTCTTGGTCCAAAGCCCTCTCAACCGACCTCTTCCAAGTGCGGCTCGGCAATCAACGAACCATCGTCGCATCCAGCTTCTCCACCATCAAAGACCTTTGGATCGGGCACTCAAACGATCTCATCGACCGATCATTCCAACATGGCTTCGCTGATAAATTGCAGCTTGACATCTCTGGTGCTGCGATGACGGAAGAGATCAGGAGATGTAGAAAGGCGGCTATGAGAGCACTAGGAAAGCCTTGTTGGCCGGGGTATTACTCTTTGCTTGAGCCGTCCAGTGTGGATTTGGTGGGGAATTTGTTGAGGAAAGGCGAGAATGGAGAGAGGGAGTTGGAGATTTATCCGTACTTGAGGCAGATTATTTTTGATCTGGCGCTATCTCTGACATATGGTGCACGCCAGAAGGATGCGAATGATGAGTTTGTGTTGACGTTGATCAAGAATATCAACATCATTTCGTGAGTCTCCTGGAGCGCATCAGAGAATTTGCTGACTTAGAGCAGGAAAGTCCGTTCCTCGACACAGAGATTCAGGGATTATTTTCCCATCTTGAGATTCCTCATCCCGGATGCTGTCAGCGGGAACGTGGTTGTCACTGCTGAGAAAATCCGGCAACAGCACTTGGATGTTCTCTACGCATCACTGAAGAAGAGAATCGCAGACGGAGAAGAAGTCAATTGTGTAGTCACCGGTCTTGTGAAGGACAAACTGTCGGAAGAAGAGCAACACGGAACATGTAAAGCACTTCTCCAAGCAGCGCCTGATTCGACTGCTTCATCGGTCTATATCGGTATTGCATGGCTGTGCAGTCCTGCCGGGAAAGACAACCAAGAAGAATTATACCATTCTATCCTCGAGGCATATGACGGAGACAAAGACAAAGCATGGGAAATGGCCTTCTGAGAAGAGAAAGTTCCGCTCATCGTCTCATTCTATAAGGAAACACTGAGATTCTGGACAACAACTCCATTCGCAACACCACGCACCACTGTTGCTGATATCAAGTACAGAGGAACGACTATCCCCAAAGGCATAACGATGATCATGAATGCTCAGGAAGCAAATCAGGATAAAATCTGGTATGGGGAGGATGCAGAGATATTCAACCCAAAACGATTCATCGGAAACGATACAGCACTTCCACACCTGACCTTCGGAGCTGGAAGTCGAATTTGCCCTGCTGCTGCTTTGAGCAATCGGATCATTTAGTAAGTGATCCTGGCTGAGAACTCCAAGAAAAGGTTGCTAATATGGAAAAGTGCGCTGATTTTGAGGCTTATTCTTGCGTTTGAGATAAAATAGGCTACTGGGCCTACCTCTAGGAAGCCAAATATTGACATCTTGGGCTTCTCGGATGTGCATAATAGTCTGGTGGCTCGTCCAAGGAAGTTTGACTGCCATTATACAGCACGTGATGCTGAATGGCTTGAGAGGATAATGAGCAAATGAAAAGAAGAAGGGAGACGTGATTAAAGTGGACTCAAGAATTACTGACGCTTCGGACTCGAGCTCGATTAAAGGTGCTGCTATGCTTTAGCAAATGGATAAATGGAGTTTCAAAAAAGCTCTGCCGTGGGAGACTCGATCGATCAGTATCGTGACACTGCCTGTTGGGGCGCGGTTGAAGTTCAATAAGCTTATCACTTGATCTTTGTCTTTTTAGGACTTGCAAGCCACCTGGCAGTGAACCTAGATGTTGTCGTTGTTCTGACAGAGATCCGTCCGTGGTTGGGAGTGTAAGTGGTGCGTGGACTGTGTTTCATCCGAGGTTTGCCGGCTCGCCAACTTTGCAGCCAAACTTTACACTGCCAAACAACATAAATTCGACCGCTCCCGTACGAAGCTCAACCACAAGCAATGACCCAAATACGCGTCTAATTCTAACTGCGATGGCAATATTTATCAGATCGATGATGCCACGGCAGGCTACAAGATTGTGCAGATCTCTCCGTGAATTCCGACGCGGGGTCGACTGAACGTGACTGCAAAGTGCCTCCAATGTAGCCATGTTGATGGCTGTTACCGCAGCTATTCTAGCTGTACCGAAGAAGTATCTCCGCATACAATACCTGCCAGGGAGGGGGAACACGCAAATCATGGTTTGATCTTCTACATGATCTCAGTTTGGAGCGCGAACGCTGACGGATTTGGTTCTTTTAGGACGACGATATCATACTTCTGGCTATTCATCGATATCGACTTCGAACCATCCTTCTTCGCGTCCCTCTCATAGACCACAAATCGAGCCAGGAAGAATAATACCTGCATTGGAGCGTGTTGTACAATGGTCTTGCTGTGAAGGCAGGGAGTTTTGACATTCACTGGGACTATGCGCGATGTAGGCTGGAGTCACATTCTCTCCAATACGCATGGAAGTACGAGGAGAAAGTTCTCCTCGACATCGGCAAACTGTGTCATTTCCAATCCCCGACCGCGCCAGATCGGTCGAACTACGATGAGAGGTTGATGGACTCCATGAGTCCATGTTGTCACACCTATACAGGGAATTTTTTCCCTGGCATGTTCACAAGCCAGCAATCCCCTTAGTCCTGAAGAATGGAGAATTCTTGGGAATTATGGGCTGGCGGGCTTTCTCTTGGTCAGCATCTCGAGTTTTCCATATCTTATGATTGCAACTCAATCAGACAATTCTCCCACCAGCCAAGTAGCGAAGCGCTGATGCGATTTAAATGAAACTCAAGGCTCTCCTGTACTCCCTTGCTTCTGCCATATTCATACATGGTTGGCACAGCTAGGATTTTGTCGATTCCGAAAGAAAGTTTTCGGCGAAGCAAGCTTATTCACTATTCAAGATCTGTTGAAATCATTGAATTTGCATAGAGGAGTCGACGGTAAGTCATCCGATTCGGCAGGCATCTATAACGGTTTCGATATCCCACTTTCTCTATCGCTCCAAGGTTCCGTCGCAATGGTAAGACTTCTCCGACCCTGCCGATCTCCATGCATGGAGATCCGCCCGTCTGGAGCTAAACCCCACTTCTGTGCTGACGTGCTGTTGTCGCGTTATCAACAATGTACTTTTCGTCTCAGCATAAAGTTCTTTCTCTCTAATGTTCTCTTTCTCTCCCATCTTTTCCTCCTATAATTTCTCTGCTTCTTGTTTTCTGTCTAGCCCAGTTCAGTTTCGTTTTTATCATAACCATGGCTTCGTCGCCATCCCCTCCTCGCGGAGCGGCCTCCGCACTCTTCACCCCCTTCAAAATCGCCAATGGCACAACAACCCTCGCCCACCGCATAATAATGGCGCCCATGACTCGAAACCGGGGGATCCCCTTCCCCTCACCTTCATCCACCACCCCAACCCGAATCTGGCTCCCCGACTCCCTCCTCGCAAATTACTACTCCCAACGCAGCACCCCCAACGGTCTCCAAATCACAGAAAACATCCTGATCTCCCCATCCGCCGGCGCCATGCCCGGCGTCCCGGGCCTCTGGCTGCCCGAACAAGTCTCCGGCTGGAAAGAAGTGACTTCAGCCGTGCACGCAAAAGGCGGCATCATCTACGCACAGCTATGTCACCACGGCCGTGCTGCGCTCCCGCAGTTCACGGGCCTGCCTACCGTCTCCGCATCCGCTACACCGTGGTCGACGGATGAGAAATACCCTTACCCACCGCCTGGAGAGAGCTCACGGGTTCAGTTGAGGGATTTCCCGCCCAAGGAACTCTCGGAACAGGAGATACAGAGTACGATCCAGGAGTTCGTGACAGCAGCGAGGAATGCAAGGGAGGCGGGCTTCGATGGTGTGGAAGTACATGCTGGGAATGGATACCTACTTGAGCAGTTCCTAGCTTCGGGCGTGAATAAGAGGAAAGATAAGTATGGAGGCAGTGCTGAAAATCGATCCAGATTTGTGGTGGAGGTTGTAGACGCTGTTGGGAGCGCGATCGGGGTGCAGAACATGGCGGTTAGGATGAGTCCGTGGGGTGTGTATAATGATATTGAGGATGGGGATAGGTTTAATACGTGGAGGACGTTGTGTGAGGGGCTGGGGAAATTGGGGGGATTGAGTTATGTGCATTTTGTGGAGGCGAGGGAGGATGAGAGGGCGGGGTGGGAGAAGAGTTGGGGAGAGGGGAGGGATGTAGGGTTTGGGTGGGTGAGGGAGGTGTTGGGAGGGGTACCGGTGTTGAGTGCGGGTGTTTGGGATAAGGATACTGTGTGGGGTGCGGTGGAGAGTGGGAGAGTTGACGGTTGTGTGTTTGCGAGGTGGTTTGTTAGTAATCCGGATTTGGTTGAGAGGTATGTTTTCATCTGCCAATTGTGTGGAACGAGACTGATGGTTGCAGGCTGAGGCTGGAGAAGGACTTGACGATATATAATCGGGCGAAGTTCTACGGTCCTACCAGTAAGAGGGAGGTGGGTTACACGGATTATCTCACTTGGGAAGAAGAGAGCTCGGAGAAATGAACTGTGCTATCCCCCATAGTGATCTGCTCTGCTTGCTTTCATTGTATAGATACTGAGATTGCGGTGTTAAGGTTGTGTTCGGGAACCACCAGAGTTTTCTATGATACGCCATGAGTGTTCCCTCTCATACCCGCATTCCTTTGAGAGCGGACTAAGAGAGGCTCTTGAACCTTCCTCGTGTCCCGTCGCAAGTTACCACAACTCTTCTCATTTCCACCACTATTGATTCTTAAATTTCCAAATGATATTTCGCGTAGATGATATTTGATGTTATTATATGCCCCTTTCAAGATAGCAGAGTTTATTGGCTTCTGAAGACGGTGCCGTTTCGGACATTGCGGAACGCTTGATGCTGAGAGCAAGGTCGATTGCTCCGCAGGCAGAGTCAGACTGTGCCTTGCGACTCGGTGCGGGAAAAGGGTTGAAGAGCTCGCAACACTAGGTGTGGATGTGATGCTCAGGGGGCTTCCAATGCTCCGCTGTCCTTCGAGGCTCGCAACGACGATGAATGAGCCCAGGGAAGAGCTGTCCAAGATCGCATCTTTAATATGCCAAACCAAGGACGACGTTTAGGGTGGAAGTGAAGTCGACAGATTCGTTTCAGCTAAGATGGAGGAGGTTGATGTGACAAATATCAAGTCCGCGAAGAACGAGCAGTAGGGATATCCTCCCCTTGATGAGCTTTTCGGAAGAAGAACGCTCGAGGGATGTAGCGAGGCTTATGTTCCTTGGGGCTGACGATGGCTAAGCTAGTAGCTAAGCCACAAGGGATGCCGTCAGGATACGAGCTCATCACTCTCGCAAGGAGATCCCTCGTCTCTACCTTTGGAAGGCTTCGACATAATGGCATGTACAACGAAGATGCTTCGCGTATTAAGCTCCTATCAACATCCCCTTCGACAGCACTCAGGAATGTATTGCATATATCAGTGATTGTCTTCGAGACTGGTAGTGCCAACCCAATGCCGGGATCAGGGCTGTTTTTATACAGGAATGGGCGACCGATACCTATAAGGAATTCCGATTGCTCTCTGCAAATATCCTTCATGATACTTTCGTAGAGAGGAGGCATGTTTAACAGGGGGAGGTAGTGGATGAGAACAACCCGCGAGGTTACATTTGTCCATGATGTCCGTTTTGCCGGGGACCAAAAGACCTCCCTCATGGAATCGAGGACAGGATGCGTGCCAGGTCGCATGGTGAGAACCAGACGGCAGTTTGTGTCCGGATAGTGCTCCTTATTCTTCGATTCCGGCTTTCCGTGCTCGAGGGAGATGGCTCGGGCTGGACAGTGCAACGCCGTTGATGGTAAACGCATCAAACACCTCATGGTGGTCTTGGGCGTGTAATATGGACGCATGATACCAGTTTGCGATTTGCCTTCGGATACTCTTGCTATTAATTTCCGAGATCTGTTGTTACCATGCTTGAGTTGGTGAAAATTGAGAATGGAATTCGCGTGAGGTGTAGTTAGGTTGGTTGTTACACAAAGGCTAGTCCAGTTTGGCGTCACAGACGGGTACTTTTACCCTGCCACCTCTGTTCACCTACAACTTTTATAGGGGTGTAAATATTAAGTTAGGGAGGCATCTTCTTCGGGTTTGAAGAATATTCAATGGAATGCACGAGTTGAGATAAGATGAGGGATTTATCAATGATTCTCTCAAATTAGACCAGGAATAAAAGGTTTGAAATCTTCTCTTTCGTGCACCAAAACCCCCGCTCAGCCTGCATATATGAACTCTATCAACGCCGCACCCCATTATCGTTCCAAGATATACTGCCCAATATATATCAAAAACAAAGCTTAATTTTTCAAGGTGCTTTGTGTTACCCCACCACTCCCCCTTGCCTCAGCAATTACAAACATGTTTTGCCAATGGAACTCGTTTGATGGACTTGAGTTCTTGAGTTCATTTCAGATTGATTCATGTTTTGTGATCTCCATACACAATTTGACGGCCAAGTATATGACTGAGCCTCCAACCTGCGTAACCATTCTGAGCCAAATTCCTTCTAAAGAAGCTGGTTTCCCGAGCCACATGAACACTGAAGTCTACGCAAGGCTGACAACGAGTGCAGGTGCAGTCATTCCGCCCCCTTGGTCTTCTCCCTCTTCCCTCCCTCTACGAGGGCGGCCGTACACTCTACTACTCATCCTCTACCCCCTAATATCCGCCACACGACCACCAACCCAATCCTTGTTCGTCTGCATAGACTCCGTATGCACCGGATCCTCCGTCGTATAATACCGCCAATCCTCCTCGTTCGCAAACACCATGACGAGCGCATGGGTATACCCATCCGCATAGCCCACCTCCGGACGCATGTTTGGTCCCGCTATCATGTCGAGAATGTATGGCTTGCCTGTGACTGGGTGCAAGCAGCGGTCTTTCAGTGTGAGCATGGATGCTGTCGAGGTGGTGACTTCTGAGGGCGTGAGGTGCGGATGGAAGGTGTAGAGGGCTATGTGGTAGATTGGTGCCAGGGTGTGCGAGGGGGTGAAGCGGTGGATGCAGTTTTGCGAAGATGGTTTGGCTGGTGATTGAGTTTCGACGTGGTGTTATATCTTGTTGAAGTAGGTTGGAGTCTACGCTTGAAGACTGCGGCTCAGTCTTGGTTCGGCTCTAGATGCTGAGATATTTTCTACCCGCCGGCTTTCGGCATCCGCGTTGGAGTGAAGAGCCGACTTCTCCATTGGAGTCGTTATTGAAACCAAGATTGCAATGGTTTGCCTTGTTAAATGCCATTCTTCATGTCGCTCTGCAGATAGGCATGCAAGCTGGCCAATCCCTGAGCGTCAAGACCGTGGCTCTGGCCGCACATCGACCGCTGAACAAATTTGATGCTGATAAGATGAATGGGATAGGTAAGGCTATGATTGGCAGATTAAACCGTTGAAGATCCGAGTCGAGACTGGATCGGCTTGTCGTCTTGGTAGCTTGTTCATGAGCCGCGAATCATATTCCCAAAGGTCAAAGATATTTTGCAGCCTCGGCGTTTCCAACAAAATGTGTTGTATCTTCCAGGAAATACCCGTTATGTAGGTTCAAGCCTTCCGCCATAGAAAGACGGATGTGTGAGAAGTCTCCCTTCATTTTTTGGGAAGTTTTCATCCAAGTGATGTTGAGCGGCGGTGGTGAGCGGACGTAATACCTCCACAAAAAGAGTGCTGGGAACTACCATACTTTCGATTCCGCCAACTCCAGCCATTGCTTCTTTCATCTCTTCCCGTATAGCATGGACCTCTCCTGGAGGCGAGAATACAAGGCCCATCGTTCCACTCCCCCGAGCCATCCATAAGCCGCCGTATCCCATTTCAAATTTGGAAGTCTTCTTACTTATCTCCCGGGCTACCTTGCGACATATGTCGGTGTGCTCGACTGGAATATTTTTCAACAAGATTGCAAAGGCTGAACTGCGCAGAAATTTTTCTGAGATGCCAAAGCGGGCCTGTATTCCATTGATGGTAAGCAAGCTGGTTTGGTCTAATTTAAGAATGAGTCGAGGCAGTCGTTGATTTCTAGTGGAGCCAACTCTTCGTATCGGGGCACGATCCGGTATGGTAGAGAAACGCTTGAACAGAGGGAAGGTATGGGGACTGGGACGCAAAGGCATAGTGTCTCCCGGTGCTTCTACTGCAGCAAATGTTTTCGGAAGTCGGTTGTAAAAGGTAGAATTTGTATTTGGTGCGGGCGAAAGGGGGTTCGAGTGTGCGAATTTTGTCTAGGACTGCAAAGCGTGTGTATAATGTCGGAAAGTATTCGAAGGATCTCGATGCATAACTACAGTCCTCTCCAGTCTCGCCAGCACACTAGATTGCGGGGTAATAAGACTGCTCGTTGGAGAAATCAGAGAGATTCGAGAAACGAATTTGGACAGCTGGTCGGCCCTAGTCCAAGCGTTAAAGTCGGCCGTTGCGACACGCAGGAAAGGAGGATCTTACCCGTGAAGTCTCGAGGCAATTGTGCCTTCTCACTCTCTGCGTGGCAGCAGTTTGTTGCAGATCGCAGAGGTGTCTGGATGCTTCTCGGTCAAACCGGCCCTTGCTGACACGAGAGCCCGTGACTGCGTGAAGGTCCCGCCGCTAGCGGCTGCTTGGCCCTGGCCCTGGCACGGAAGCTATCCGCTGTGGGAACGACCCGTTGCCATGGAGACAGCCATAGTAGCCCAAGCTGAGGAACCTCGGTGATCGCTCCGAGATGAAACATGAGATCCAGCATATGATATCACAACACTTTCAAGATGTCTTTCTCGAATCTTGAGCAATTCTTGAGACTTGGGCAAGAAATCAAACGACACACTCGACTTTATCTTCGTAATGGTTGCCACATAGACTTCTGGCCCAGCATAAATGCATGTGAAGAGGCGGCAGAGAGTTGTGCATTGCCCAATGACTTTATTCCACGACAGGACTTATGCAAGTGGTGCAAGGAGTACCCATCCGGCAGCGATGAGCCCAGCTGAGCCCAGCCCCGTCGCAATCAATTCGATGCGGAGAGCTCCCTTAATACCTGTTGCTATGAGGCGGTCGGGTTGCACTGCATGCTGCGTGGGAGCTGCAGATGGAGCTCTGCCCGCCTGAATGTGAAGCTCTCCATTCGATGCTCGTCGCAGCAGAACACCCATTGCCAGCCGATTCATCATGCTAACTTGTGATTGACTCCACCAATGCACGGTCGGCATCCAGTAGTGAATTCTGATTCGTTTCGAGTGAGGGGATTTGCTGGATTTGCCTTTGGGTTGCACAAGCCGGCGCTCATCTCCAAGTGAGACATGCTCGCCAACGACGCTACGGCCGCTAGCGCGATAAACAAACGAGTCAACAACGCCGCCAGCGAATATAATTTCGGGCCCTGCTTCGAAGCTCCTCGCTCTTCTTCCATTCCTCCACACAATCCAAAACTTCTTCAACCACACACTCCTCCACCCCTCAATCCAGCCTTGCATCTGCATCGCAGCACTACCCTCACCCACCCTCTTTCTTACTTCTTCACCCCCAGGAAAGACGAGTCAAGAAGCGTTCGCGCTCTCTTCCTCACCTTCTTTCACCCCAAAGAAGCAAGAGACCCCTTCTTGTCTTCCTTTCGGCACGTCGAAAGGCATTCGAGAAGAAGGCCTCCTGCACTGAACAGTCGTCAACCTGGACTTTGACGCCCGAGTTCCGATCCCGTTCAGCATCTTCCCGTCGTCGTACCGGAGCGACGCCGCCGAAACAACCACCCAGACTCACGTCGAAGGTGAGATCAACCTACCAACAGGACAGCAGCGCGTCGGACGGGAGGATCAATACTCCTCTTTTTCAGCTACTCTTCCTCGCCGCGACCAATTCCGTCAGGAAGAAGTTCACATCCACCGCGAAGAGGATCGTCACCACCGTCCGAGCCGCAAGGAAGACATCTACATCCGTGAAGAGCGCAGGTTAGTACTCATTTTGCCGCCTATCAATCAGTGTCTTTGCTCTGGCGTAAAGCCACCTTCTCTTGCCACTGCTGGCAGGGTAACAATATGTCCAAGCGCCTAGCTCTGATTCGAGCTTTGCACCCGCTTTCCTTTTTTCGTCTGTTGACACAGTAACACACACCGACTATTACTTTCGTCACTTCATTCATTCATCGATCTAACTTTCTTTTTAACAGACCGGACTACAAGCAAACCTCGGCACACATTGACGTCGAGCTTCCGCACCACCGAAGACACTACGACGCTGACATCCGCGTTGACCTTCCTCGTCGTCGTCAATACGAAACTGAGCTTGACGTGACCGAGCGTGAATACCGATCTCGCTTCCAGCCATCATACCGTGAAGAGACTAGAGTCGAGACTACCGTCGACGCTCCTCGCTTCCAACCAACCTATCGTGAAGAGACTCGAGTCGGAACTACCGTCGACCCTCCTCGTTTCCAACCCACCTACAGTAGTGAAGAGACTAGAGTCGAGACTACCGTCGACCCTCCCCGCCTCCAACTCCCAAAGCACAGCCAATACTCTTCCCAGGAAGAGATCCGTGTGAAGACAACCGTCGACCCTCCTCGCTTCCAACAAGACAAGATGGGTTACTACGATGAAGATGGTAAGTCAATCTCATGAATTAATCCACAGCACACTCCTAAACCTCCTTCAGGTCACTACCACTCATTCCGCCATGGTCTCCACCGTGCGGCAGATCGTGTGCTCCATGGGCGCCCTCATCATGAACACCATAAGACGGAAGAAATTGACATTACCATAGGTGGCCGACCTGAGTCCGCTGCTCCCAAGCGCTCTGCTGTCGAATCACCCGCCCCTCCCCACACCGTCACCATTCCGTGCCACCACATCCGCGTCGGAGATCTCTTGATCCTTCAAGGTCGTCCTTGCCAAGTCATCCGCATCACCACCTCAGCTGCCACCGGCCAACACCGATACTTGGGAGTGGACCTCTTCACCAAGCAGTTGCATGAAGAGTCTTCCTTCATCTCCAACCCTAGCCCAAGTGTTGTTGTTCAGACTATGCTTGGCCCAGTCTTCAAGCAATATCGTGTCCTCGATCTCCAAGAAGGCACTGGTAAGTTAACCTGGTTTCATGCCGTTCAGTTCCATGCTAACAGTACCCCAGTCGTGGCTATGACCGAGACCGGTGATGTCAAGCAAGCCATTCCCGTCATTGATCAATCTAATCTTTGGTCCCGCCTGTCCGAGGCTTTCGAGTCTGGCCGTGGCAGCGTTCGCGTTCTCGTCATCAATGACCATGGCCGTGAGCTTGCCGTTGACCTGAAGGTCCTCCATGGCTCTCGTCTTTAAATTTTCCTTAGTGCTTGTCCTTACATAGCGTGGAGTCTCATCTACCGAGTGGTGATTTGGCTAGGGAACATACTTCAGATGGATCGCAGCGGGATGGAAATCAAATTGCTTATGGTTGGAGACGGAGTTGCATAATGAGTGCTTGGAGGCTGGAGCTTCGGGGAGTATTTGGTGGGCTGAGATCTACTTCTTGGCTGGTGGATCCTGCTTCGGCGGTTGATTAGCTGGCTTTGAGGAGGAGTTGGATGTCCTTCAGATGTGTCTTCGATGTGAAGGCTTTTTGTATGTGTAGATAAGAAGATCGATAGATCCAGATCGGAATGAATGAAAATGATGGCTAATTACTTTTATGCTCTAACGTTGCCTGAAGTGTTACTGTTGATATTCGTTGCCAGGCCGATGGTTTTCGGAAACCACCCTGATGGCGAGCTTGTGCCCAAACGGAAGGTCACCCCTGTCCCCCACCCCACCTTTCCGTTTCCGTATGATAAGGTCTATCTCAGAGGGTCCATCAACCTCCCCCCTCTTCCTCTACATCGTCTCTATTTAAAGATCTCACAATTCATTTTCGATCTTCTGCTCATTAAATTTGAACCGCAATCATGGGAGGAACACAATCCAAGGAAACTATCGCGGGCGAGAAGCTCCTTATCGAGCGCGTATGTCTTAGTCCTCCGCTGCTAGGCTTTTGCTAATCCCCTCAAGCTCCGAGCTCTTGAGGTGAAGGATGAACATGAATATGTACATGTTGACGAAAAGGCTGTCGTTGGAACATCGCAGAAATTCAAGGCGCCATGGACTGCTGTCTCTGTCAATGACATAGAGGACTGGGAACACGAGCTCTTCCAAGACCCCAAGAACAGGCTCGCACTCTCTGCCTTGAGCTCCGCAGATCCAAGGACAGGTGCGTGTCCCCTTCTCTTGGCGTGGCAAAAGCTAATTTGAAGACAGTCCTCACTTCTCGCTCTACGAAAATCGATGATCAACAAGTCTTCAACATCAAGATTCCGTTCGAGGGAGCTCCCATTACAAATCAACGATCGTCGGGACGATGCTGGCTCTTTGCATCCACAAATGTGTTTCGCGTTGCACTGATGAAACGACACTCCCTTGAGAAATTCGAACTCTCACAAGCATATCTCTTCTTCTACGATAAATTGGAAAAGGCCAATTTCTTCCTCGAACAGATCCTCGATACAGTGAACGAACCCCTCGATACTCGCCTGGTGCAGACATTGTTGGGATCCCCAGTTTCAGATGGCGG
This sequence comes from Hyaloscypha variabilis F, assembly GCA_002865655.1. Classification (NCBI taxonomy): domain Eukaryota; kingdom Fungi; phylum Ascomycota; class Leotiomycetes; order Helotiales; family Hyaloscyphaceae; genus Hyaloscypha; species Hyaloscypha variabilis. The sequence goes on along the minus strand of KZ613961.1, from coordinate 308,157 downwards.
GCAGTGGGATATGGTTTACAACTTGGTCAATAAATACGGTCTTGTGCCACAAGTCCTGTATCCTGATAGCTTCAACGCGCAGAACTCCAGCGCCATCAACTCGATAATCACCACTAAGCTGCGAGAGGATGCTCTCCAACTCCGAGCATTGGCCACATCTAGCACCAAGCCAGGAAAAGAGATTATAGCAACAAAGGAGAAGATGATGCGAGAAATCCATCTCATTTTGACCCTCACACTGGGCCCACCACCAGCACCATCTACAGAGTTCACTTGGAACTACGTCGACAAGAATGGCACCACCAAGACCTTGAAGACCACGCCCCTTAACTTTGCCGCCGAACTTTCAACCCCAAAATCAATCCGCATTACCAACTCTACGGTGCACGACATGTTCTCACTAGTCAACGACCCCCGCAACGAATACAACACCCTCCTCACCGTCTCCCGTCTCGGCAACATCGTCGGCGGAAGAGGAATCACCTACGTCAACGTAACAATGGACGTCCTCAAAGAAGCCTGCATCAGAATGCTCAAAGAAGGCCTCCCCATCTTCTTCGGCTCCGACGTTGGCAAGTACTCGAACTCCCAATCCGGAATCATGGACCCCTCCCTCATCGACTACGAGCTGGGCTTCAACGTCCGTCTCGGGATGTCCAAAGCCGAGCGACTGATGACCGGCGAAAGCGCAATGACACATGCTATGGTCCTGACTGCCGTGCATGTTGTTGATGGAAAGCCTGTCAGATGGAGAGTCCAGAACTCGTGGGGCGAGACGGCAGGCGAAGAAGGCTGGTTCGTTATGAGTGATAAGTGGATGGATGAGTTTGTTTACCAGGCTGTTGTGGAGCCCAGGTTTGTTAGCAAGGAGGTTAGGGATGTGCTGGATTCTAAGCCGAAGGTGCTGCCGCTTTGGGATCCGATGGGTGCGTTGGCTTGAGTGGCGTGACCTCCAATTTATTTATGGTGTGGATTTGATATGATGATTATGGCGTTTATGATATTTTGCATCTCGTTACTATTTGAAGCGTTGCGTGGGTTCTTCACGAATCGATGTTTTTCTAGTTCTTTATCGTTGATATCAAATCGAATAAATTTACCGCTTGCACTCAGTTCCGAGCATAGCTTTGAATTCGAGGGTCCACATCCACTGGATGGTCTATATAAGCAACGTGCAAATGACCAAGCAGACCTCATTACGGCGATACATGAATGAAGATTTCGAAAATCGGAAGGAGACAACGCCAGAGCTTCATATAGTCGTGGTCTAGTTGTCTACGGTAAAGTTGGAAATCTTAGAGAGAAGAATTTCCCGCATTTAGGTTTCTTGGCTACAATGCGCCCTATGCTTTCTTTTATAGAAATTTGTTTTCGAAGCTTGAGATTTGTTGTCAGAAGAAGTGTCGTTTTCACCAAATCGTCATTCATCCTTTCTAACATCAGATTCTGATTTTTTTGAAAGTGCTAGAGAGCTGCGAATCTTGTGCTTCCGTGAAGTGAGGGCGTAGTCCGGGTTATAGTAGAGGGAATGGGAAGGAATGGGAAGGAATGCTCGCTGCTGGATGATGTCGATAAAGTAGTGGTGGAAGTCTTTCCCGTTCTTTGATGTTACAGGGTAGGGGGGTAGAAGGAATTTATGGAGGAAAGTACTCCTGCTTTATATAAGAGATACGAGTATTATGTCTCGTTGGCTTTCTTTTGTTGGTAGTGCTAGCACTTCTTGAAGCTGAAAAGATTAGGTGTATGAAAAATTTTGGATGATGGGAGGGCGAAGAATAGCTATATAATGCAATTAGGTTCGAAGGGAAGTGAATATGTTAAAGAAAGACTTCAAAATAATGCTTGACGTAGGCTTACCGCTCCCTCCTCGCAGACAAGACAAAGTCGAGGGCAAGATGAAGAAAGCAGACGCCAAAGCTTGGTATTTCGATTTCGAAATAGTAGCCATGAATGTTTTTTATTAGTAAAGCTTATTAATTATTGTCAAGTTGTACATTCTTGTCAAATATATGTGTTTTCATCCGTCCTTACGGGTGACTAACTTCGTTGGAATCACAAGAGTAATAATACCCGAGTGTCTAAATCTTAATATTAATAGTAACATAGCTTGCAAATCCATATTTCATTAACAAGACTCCATGAGCGGACTTCTCTGAAGTAACTAGTCATCTTTCCCCATCCACGTTTTAGCCCCTCTTCCCCAGTCGCCTTTAATCTTCAACGAACTTATTCTTAACAGCTACCACAAACCTCCTTCTAGTTCCGGCTTACAATAATAAGTTTAATACAAAACTCCTAGTGCAAATCTACGCTTTATATAAAGACTATATGGGAAACATGTTCGCTGAGTCAGCCAGCTTACATGCTACGCTATACTCTGGGGTTTCATATATTAGGTTCTCTACTGCGCCGCACCTGTACTCCGTACCTTAAGATTTCTTCCCTGCCTCTATCGTGGCTTATTTTCCATCAATTATTTCAGCCCCTGACCATACTGCCATAGTATTCAACTAAATACATTCCACTATGACCGATTCGCACAGCACAGATGCCTTCTGGCCTCGGCAGATGATACCAGTGACACCTGAAACCATCAAAGAAGTAACCAGAGATGGCGGAGAAAGGATAGCAGCTGCATCTCTTGAGCAGATCCCTGGCATCCCAGCCGGGTCCATAATCCACGACAACGGATGTGGCGCCGGCGCCGCAACTGCCATGATCATAGCCTCCGTAGCCCCCGAAATAGCCTCCTCTCTCCAAATCAAAGGAACGGACATCGACACAGCAGCAATAGCAGCCTACAATGCGCGCTCGAAATACTCGTCTTGGCCTGCGGAGGGACTCGTCATGGACTCTAACGCGCTCTCCTTCCCCGACGAGACTTTCACCAACTCGATCGGCAACGCAATGGTGTTCCTAACACGTAATAATGGTATAGATGCCGTCAAAGAGATGTACAGGACGCTCAAACCAGGGGGAACCCTCCTCGTGAACTGCTTCGCGTATAACCCCCACCTAGGCGCTGTCCGCGAGGCATCTCGATCTACCCGCGAAGGGGGCACGCTTCCAGCATGGGATTCGTTTGAACACTGGCAGGATCCTGCCTTCATTGCTGGTATCTTAGAGGCGGGTGGGTTCGCGAAAGAAAAAGTGAAGGTGCAGCAGCGAGAAGTATCTGTGGATGTTGGGGATTTTGATAGACATGCGGAGGTAACGTGGAGTTTTAGAGGGATGCCGAGTGTTGGGTGGAATAGGCTGGATGAGGAGAGGTGGGATGAGGCGGTGGGGCTTTTGAAGCAGGAGATAGGGAAGACGGAAGGGTTTAGGATTCTTGAGGATGGGAGCGCGGTGATTAGGTTTGTTATTCATGTTGCAACGGTGATTAAGTAGGTGGAATCGCGGCATTATTTCGTCTTCTAGTAGATCGATCGGAAGTATTGAGACTCTTCGCGGAACTAGGCCAACGAGTATTCCTTTATGAATTGGCTCTGTAAAGGAATGCTTCTTTAGACAAGCGTTAAGTGGGGAGCTTTTGGATTGAAGCCATCGACCGAACTCAGTAGCCTCTTGCTCAACTCCGCGAACGGTAGGCATAATTTTTTGCAGTTAGAATAGTTAAATGAACTAGTAGCTTTGTTCTTCTTACTTATTAAAGACTATATAATCGTAATTTATAGCCCTGGCCCTTCTGGGTGTTATATCGCCGTGAAAGTTACTTTAAAATCGTGGGTAAGAGTAGTTAGCTAGATACCTCTACTCCCGGCGTTAGTGATACCTCATATGCTCTTGAGAAAATTCTATAGAGTCCTATGTTAGTAATAACATAATCACTATTATGAGAATGACATTGAGCCGGCAGATACAAATTTCTTAGGATTGTCTCTCAGATCATTCGCTCGCAGGAAATGGTCTCAGCTTAAGGCGAGGTTGGAAAATTGAAGACAGAGGATTCAAACTGGTGCTTGAGCATCATAACACTAATTTCTCAGATCTACTAAATACACGAAGTCCGGAAAGGCTTTCAGTTCGATGACTGAGATCCTGGATCGGAATTAGAGACAGAGTCCTTCCGTGAACCTGGGCCTGTACCGGACCTATTTCAGATACTCGGGAACCGCGGCTCTTTCCCACCCCTTGAGGAAAGATCTGAGATTTCATGCTGAGTGCGTTGAGATAGCCCAATTTTCCTGTGAGGCTGGAGTAGCTCGAGAGCATGGAGTTAGCCCAATTCTCTTCAGTCTATGGTCGTATGTGAACTGGTTTATTCTATTCAATCCTATAGGCGATACCAATTTCCCCCAATAATTACGGTGTGATTTTAGGGGGTAAGTAGTCAAAATATTAAAATAGTAAAGTATATTAGCCCTAAGGCCTAAAAGGCCCTAGAATTACTATGAAAATACTTAAAGTCAAGTAATTAAATTTATAAATAATTCTTTCTACTACTTATAAGGATATAATAAGAGAATACTTAGAAGAAAATAATAAGTAGAAGGAGGAGGAAAAGCTAGGGAGGAGGAAGGGGAAGGGGGAATAGGGGGAGGGGGATTACCTCGCTTAAAAGGACTTATAAAATATATAGCTTATAGCCCGTGCCCCTCTCGCCCCCCTCTTATTAACTTCTCTCTCCCTTTATTACTATCTAAGTAGTAAAGGAATCTGAATATATTTTTAGGGGGTTTTAACTCTCTCTAAGAGTCATGTTTAGATAGGAAAACTAGTAGTTATTACTAGAAAAACTATAAATTTTTAGTTTTAATAATATAGAAATTCTAGGGCCTTAGGCCTTAGGGCCGATGTACTTCACCAGTTTAATATTTTGACCACTTACCCCCTAAAATCACACCGTAAATAATGCGGTGTTCAGAATCTCAATTGTGGATCTAGTGATTGGGTGCGTGGTTCTCGGAACCAAGATTTGGCTTGCTGCTTTGCAAAGTCTATCCACCAACCGAGCGCAAAATAGGGTACTGTAAGATTTCAGGTGGCCATGCATCACGAGGCGGCAGAGCAAGCACCAGAACGCTGACGGCCAACAACTTCATCTAAATCGCTCTTGATACATCTGAACATAATTGATATCGAATGACCGAAACATCTGAGATAACACAACTAAGAGCAGTCCTTGAGGGCTGAAGCACCCGCCAGTAGTTTTCTAGGTAAATACTGAGCTCGATTGTCAATCCACCAAGGCAATAATGCTAGGTCTGATTTGCGAATCTCGATTGGTAGACTTATAAGACCTGATTGGAGCTGTGATTCCGCACCTCTAAATTCGTATATGATCTTAAGTAAAAGATAAAAGCTTAAATTCTAATCACACTCATAAACTTATTTCCTTAGCTAGTATTACCACTTTAGACTCCCTTCTTTATAATTTGTATTTGCCGTCTTTAATATCCTTTTCCCTCTAAACCCCTCTTGAAAATGGCTCTAAACAATCCTAATCTGAATAAGTGTAACCAACCACTGACTTTATACAATTTACCATGCACCGCCGTAGGACTCCTCGGATAGCATGTCAAAATCCAACGGTTCCGCTTCTTTACAATGCACAGCTACCCCACCATCGGCTGTTCTTGGCAGCATTTCAGACTTAACAACACCCAGCGTCCCAAAGCAAATCGATCTGATGAACTCCTTCGCCTTAGTTTCACCAATACAGGTCGGTGCTTCGAGCACCAAACGAACAGCTTCCTTCGCCCTGATTCCGTCAAAAATTTCCATAGGGTTGGAATCTGCCCAAGCCTCCCTGCACAGAATATGAAGGAACATTGCGAGTGCGGAGGAGTACTTGTCCTTCACGTGTTCGAACAATGGGCCGAGTTTTCGTAGGAGATCTCCCTCTCTAACCGATAGAAGGTGAACGTCTGTGAGGGATGAGATTGGTACGGACAATAGTGGGACGGAGATGATATCAAAGGTGTCGTCCGAAGAAGCACCTTCTAATGTTTCTAACGGTTCGCTTTGTAGTCCGTGACTCCAAGTGAGATTGTGGAATCCTTTTATCGTGGTCTCTCTCCCATTTACAGTGAGAGATTCATGGTATTTTTCCACGATGTGATACAAAATGCGTTGAAAGACAACATTCTTCAAGAGAACGGTGCTTGAGTCGAGACCTAGGTCGATCATGCATTGGATCATGACAACGAATCCTCCGAGTGGATATTGAAGCAATGTCGGACCAGGTTTTAATATCGCATCAAGACTGTCCGATAGAAATTGTCGAAGAGGTACTTTTTCTCCTGTGGAGAGTTGTCCGGTGTTGAAAGCTGTGTTGAGAGTTGAAGGTATGGAAATCGAACTCGACAACAGAGACGCGGCCCAATGGAGCGCCATCTGTTCAATACCTTTGCCGTCGCCCTTTAAATCCATGAGTGTACAATAAAGAATCGACAAGAAGACTTGTTCAAGTGTAGGCTTCTCGAATTTTTTCGAAAGCGCGTTGTCTAGTGTTGCTAGGGTCGTCTGTTGATATTTCCCGGATAACGCCTCAAGGATCAATGGAATGGCTCCTATAACGCTTTCACCATGTGGGGACTTCTTCATTTTGACCAAGTGGTAGGCGCATGAGTCGCAGCATACGAATGAAGAGAGAACTTTTGCCTCCGGATACGTTCCTATGCTCAGCGGGAATTCAAGCGTAGTACGACTGTTTGGCGCCTGGAATCCTGGTACCACGAGACCAGTCGCAGGTTCTTTGACTAGTAAAGCTAGTATAGCCTTCGTGTCTCCGCAAAGCGGGCATTCGCCTTTAAATACCGCTGTAGAATTCGAACCACGGTTGTATCTGTATCCTGGGATGAAGAGAAGATCTGTGTCAGGAGAGAAATGTCCTAGAGAGTCTCCGCATGACGGATCTACCGGACGGAAGGGGGAAGATGTCGAGGATGGCATCGACTGGTAAGGTGTTTTGGTCAGTTCTTGATAATTTGCGGGAGGCGATGGTGCCGAGGGCATCGCAGAGATTGTTGGCAGACGCCCTCTGGATTTCTTAGGCCCACCAGACGAAATCGGAGCAATCATTTTTGTAGTCCACAAGCCTTGATTGCTTTCAACCGCATTGGAAGTTACCCGATCCAAGGCATTGTGAACGACCTCCGCTCTTCTCGAAATCCTTGTTCGATCTGCATCAGTGTCGGAAATGAATGCGAGCCAGTTTTGCTTATGGGCAGTCATGAGTTTGCCCTGTAGACTTCTTTTCTGATTCAGATCTTTAGTGTGGGTGCTCAACAATAGTAGCTCGCTAATATAAGTGGAAGCTGCACTGTTGACATCAGGTCGGGTACTATGTAGCGTATCTCGGCTCTTCATCTTTTGAGTGGCTATCCACCTTTTGACACTGGCGTTCTGCCCATTAATTTCACTGGTGAGTAATAACGTCTTCAGATTATCCTCAACCTCGAGAAGCTCGTTCGCAGTGGTGGCATCGACTGCATTATTGTAAACATCATTCAGTCGAACGGTTCGGTTGCTTTGCAGTAAAATGTCGCCGGGGGCCAACTTGCGAGGAGGCGGGATGTCAATTCGTGAAAGGTCGCCATAGCTGATAGTTGGAAGCTCACACCATTCAGTATATTCATCCAGGGAGAGCACCCCATAACCCTTTGGCAAAAGAGCGTTGAAAACACCCTTTGATTGCAATATGGATACCACCCCACTTGAGACGTCATGAAAGAGGAAGAGGCAGTCAGGAGCCATGCCAAATATCGAAATCCCAACTGAGATATTGCAGTCAACGGGATTTTGGTATTTGTAACCAAAAAGTACAACAATACCCGCAGTACCGTGTAGTCCGTTTGTGCATAGTCCCCGAGAGAAGTCGCGGATTTCATGATCGCCAATTTTGCCGTCTGTGAATAGCAACCATGCCGAACATTTTCTGAGTGCGTTCACGGAGGCAATGCTGGAGGTGAGGGCGGAAGGTCTGGTGCCACCCCCTTTAGATCCCAGTCTCTCGACGTCTTTGACAGATCTGAAAGTATGTATTCGATGGTCCCAAGGGATTATTGTTGTCTGGGCCACTGAAGCTTCAGAAATGTTGCTGCATATGCTTTGCGCCGCCTTGATCTCTTGCTCAATGACCTTTCCTTCAGTACTTCCCGATATGTCTACTGCAATCACCGCCTTCATGCCTCGAAAGGCTATTGGCATACTAATGTCGACAGGCCGCTTCAGGGGCCCCTTGAAAGTGTTTTCTCCTCCTGTCTCCGTTGTTTGATGAAGAGGTCGTTCCGGTAATGTGGATTGAGTCCCTACGAGTTTCCAGCTCTCATGCAGGGAACTCGGCTTCATCGACTCTTGATTATCGCCTTCACCATGCGCGGCTCCGCCATCCAAGCTCTGCGATTCGAGGGACCAGCCAAGTGAGCCCGCATTGCTCCGTGATTTAGAACTTGCCCAAGATCCCAGAATGTTTGGGATTTTGGATTCTGAACTTGTCAAAGGAAGTGTTGTGGGTATCCCAAGCCCAGCTGACTGTAGGTCACTTGAGGTTGGGAGATTGTGTGAGCCAGACTTAATCTCTGGAGATTTTGTCATTGATGTAAATATGTTCTTTGTAAGTTTGTTGAAATTATTGTTTGATCAAAATTTTATGTGAGGAGCAAAACGGCTCTATTTAAAGGGGATATTGCTTTCGTTGGCTGCAGAACTGGCTCAGGCAGCAACATCACCTGATCGGCTGAAGCTACCCGGCGTGGGCTTTTAACAAGGCTGAGGGGCTGAATACTGCCTTACAGGGATGCCAGAAAAAAAGTATACCAAATCCGATCACATGCAGGATGACTGCAAAGAAAATGATTTTGAAAGTTGATAATGTGGCTGAGTACTATCGGAAATCAGCCAATGATAACGACGTGGCTGCGTATTCTGACTCAAACTGATTGCAGATACGAAGTAGTAGGAGAAGACTTCATTCACTGGAACGAGAGGTGACGATAGACCTGTTCGAGTGACGATATGACTCCGCGCAGTGATGACTTCAAGCTGGAAATCAGGCGGGGTTCTTAAACAAACCCGCCTCATCAACCGGAAAAGCCCGCATGATTGATTTGAGCACTCGGAACAACCTTACTCGTCGCCTCAAGAATTAGCACTTCCAACATCCTACCGATGTTCCTGCCATTTAGCATTTATTTGAGACGGATGGACGGCGGAAATGCGTCTTCTTTTAGAAAACGCTTCCTAAGATGGTGCTCGCTTTGCAAAATTGCTGAAATTTCCAAAATCACGACATGCGCCTGTACTGACAACGTGATGTTCCAGTATAGTGTGATTTTAGGGGGTAAGTGGTCAAAATGTTAAAATAGTAAAGTATATTAGCCCCGAGGCCTAAAAGGCCCTAGAATTACTATGAAAATACCTAAA
>KZ613961.1:234811-298688 GCA_002865655.1 Hyaloscypha variabilis F | reverse complement strand
AATACTTAGAAGAAAATAATAAGTAGAAGGAGGAGGAAAAGCTAGGGAGGAGGAAGGGGAAGGGGGAATAGGGGGAGGGGGATTACTTTACTTAAAAGGGCCTATAAAATATATAGCTTATAGCCCGTGCCCCTCTCACCTCTCTCTTCTTAACTTCTCTCTCCCTTTATTACTATTTAAGTAGTAAAGGAATCTAAATATATTTTTTAGGGGGTTTTAGCTCTCTCTAAGAGTTATATTTAAATAGAAAAACTAGTAGTTATTACTAGAAAAACTATAAATTTTTAGTTTTAATAATATAGAAATTCTAGGGCCTTAGGCCTTAGGGCCGATGTACTTCACTATTTTGACATTTTGACCACTTACCCCCTAAAATCACACCGTATTCCAGGGGCCGTTCGCTAACAAAGACAGCTTCCTAATTAGGCAGGCAGAGCCGCAACACCACGGCCAACGTCGTAGCATAAAGGTAAGCGGCCATCACTAGCCGCGAAACGGGTTCCAGAAGGCATTCTCATTGGCCAATTCGGAGAAGGAAATTGAGAAGAAGGCGGTCTGCCTATCTACGGAGACTGGGTTCTTGGCGCGAGCTTGGACGGCTCCGCCACTGCCCCACATGTACTCGTACAAGTACTCGGTGAACAGCAACTTGAACTTGATCACTCATGTTCTAGACGCTTCTCCAAGTCCACCGAATAACCGCAATAATGTCAAGCGCTTCCTGTGATGATTCTAGCGGCGTCAATTTTTCTTATACGCCTCTACGTCCGGAGAAATCAGAGATTCGTTTGCTTCGTGCACAACCTGGCGAGCTGGATGCCGAAATCCAACCTTTTGATTTGCACAATATCTCCCTGAACGATTACCCTAGCTACATCGCTCTCTCTTATACATGGGGTGATCCTACCCCCAGGGAAATCATTTATGTTAATGGTAAAGCTCTATTGGTAACCGAAAATCTATCACGGATCCTCAAACGTGCCAAAGAGTTTGAGGGTAGCTATTTTTGGGTCGACGGGATCTGTATCAATCAAGCCGACATACCGGAGCGAAGCTGTCAAGTAGATGCAATGCCAAGAATATACTCATCGGCGGTAAAGGTGGTTGCGTTTATCGGCGACGCACCGGATGCGGTGGCTGGAGCCGCTCGTAAACTCTTCATGGACCCGTTTCTGGACTGCAAGACGGATGAAGAGTTCAAGGTCAGGAGTACGGATATTCGGGAAGGGAGATATAAAGATACAGAGGCAAGTATTGAGGAAGTCTTGGAGCAATGGTGCGCAACGATCAAGGTCAACAGCCAGCCTTGGTTTAATCGATGCTGGATTGTCCAGGAGGTTCTGCTCGCCAAGGAAGTTGAGATCTGGTTCGGCAACATGTCTTTTCCTATGCGCAACCTCTACTATGGCCGCGAGAGTGCCTGGGAGTATCGCCTTAAGTCTTATGGAATGGAGACAGTCTTCGCGCTGCAGGATCACAGTACCACGATTAACATGGATATAGCTCTCGCAAATCTCAATAATGTCCATACCAACAAACTGCTTGTCGCGTGGACCGAGTGGAGTGAGAGAAAAGATGGCAGAAACACCCTGTTCAGGCTTCTTCAAAGATTTGGTGGGCGCAGTACAACCGATGCTAGGGACAGGATCTATGGTCTTCTTGGTCTGGCTTCCGAGAAAGATCAGGCGGCGATCCTGCCTGACTATTCGGAGCTCAATAAACCTTCGGCAGTGTTCCGCACGGTAGCAAGCCATATTATCCGGACGTACGAAGATCCATTGGAGATTCTATATTTTGCAAGTCCGCCTTACGACCAGACCTCGAAGAGACCTGCGCATCTTCTTCGTGGATACGAAAGAGTGTCTGCGCACCTCAGTGACATCTTAGCAGGGTTTGGCTTTTCCGGCATACACGCGCCTCTGGAGCTGTCACGACGTGTCTCGGGGCAGTGCGGTTACGCCGTGCGCACTGCCCCGTATTTTGAAGATATACTAGGCGGTGAGGTCTGTCTCAGCGCCTTAATAGTTACCCCGTAGTACTAATATACTAACTTAACTCAGTTTTATAGTGATTTTAGTAGCATCTAAGTTAATAGTATATCGGTCTAATATAAGGTGATTAGTAGAGGGCTAAATACTACTATTTAGAGTAGATTAGTAGTGAAGTCTATCTAACGACGGAGGAAGAATTAAAGAGAGCTAGTTATCTATTATAAATACTAGTTATTATCTAGTTCTATATAGTCTATATTAAAAAAAACCTATAATTACATTCCGTCCTAAGAGCCTAATCTTACTTATTCTCTATCCTTAACTTGAACTATACTAAAAATAACTACTATATACCCCTAACTAGCTAAATAGATTACCTCTATAATTAAAGCTATTCTAGCCGCGTATCGCGTACAACCTTCTAGTACGATTATTATCTCTAATCCTAATATAGCTTTCTAATACCTATAGGACTAGGCCTTTATATAAGGCCTTACTTTTATTATTAAGACTAAAATAGTAATAAAGATTTAGTAGGACTATCTCTTCTATAAGAGAGATATAAAGAATAGCTAGAAGTTAGAGGAGGTTAATTAATAGTAGGTAAGCACGTTTATCTAAGGTATAAGTTATCCTATTTACTTCTATATTAGTAGGTAGAAGAGATAAGGAGATTAGTAGATTTTTTATTATAGGGTTTACCTTATATATAACTATCTCCCTACTATTAATCCCTTCTCACTTCCTTCCTATTATTACTATTAACCTAGTTATCTTAAAGTAAAGCGCGTCGCGGAAACTTATTAGGGAGTTATTAGTTTTAAGGTATTATTAGGTATCCTTTAGAAGATAGGGCTAGAGATAGAGTATAGAGAGTTTTATAACCTCTAGTATAAGTAGAATAAGTCTAAGTTATTAGATTAAGAGGAGGCTTAAGTGATTATTATATATCTTAATAATTAAGGATATTATATTTTTATAGATAAATAATATATACTTAATAATCTTAGAAATAAGATAAACTACGTGATTCTTAGTATTATATAGTTTATACTTAAATAACTCCGCCTCTATTATCGATTTATATTAGGATTCCTACTTGAAACTAATACTACCTTTAATACTAAATATCGTGGCCTACTCTTATATAACCTTATTAGTATTAATAATTATAGTAAAACTTTCCTTATCTTATAATTATTTACTACTAATAAAGGAGCTCGCGTTTTTGAGAAGGTTAAGGAAGTATAAGATTAAGCAATTTTCTATAACTATCTAGGACTAGCTATTTTTACTAGAGACTTTATAATAGGATTAGCTAAATCTATTATTATATCTACTATTAAAAAGAAGGAAGCCGCGCGTAGGGCTATAGAACTAGAGCTTTCTAAGGGGAAAGGGAAAGCTGTTAATAATAGTAATAATATTAATAATAAGTTTATAATTAGTAATAGAATTGATCTAGCCTTCCCTACGTGCCCTAATTTGTAACTATATAAGCTTAAGGAGCGGCAGAGGATTATAGATTATATTATAGACATTAAGGATATAATTAAGCTATTGAGTAGTCTATTTATAATCTTATAAAGGTGTGAAAAGCATACTATAGATGCGATTAGAGGGAGACTTATTAAGAAGGGCTACTCGAAAAGGTCACGTGACTTGATACTAGACCTAATCTAGTAATGGGTAAAAGCCCTAGATCTTAATACTCTTAATATAGCTTAATAGTAACTAATCGACTACTTATAACCTTTTGAATAAGAATATATTTATAATAGGCTAGTTGTAATAATATTAATTAAATAACTAACTACTTTATATATAGAGAGGATAACTTAAAGAGAAGAAAAGAAAGGATCTCTTTCTTATATAGATATAAGTTAGTACTTATTATCTCTAGTTACTATAGTAACTAATCACGTGTAGTAATAGCTTCTAGTTGAGCTCTATTCTAGGGGTAAACCCTTATAATACCCTCCTCCTATTCTATAATTAGGCTTCCCTAGTAGGGTAATTACCTCTCAATATACTAGGCAGTCTCCTTTTACCTCTAGTAGGGGTATAGCCTACTACTTTTTATACTTCCTATCTATCTAGGGTAGTGGTATCTTCTAAGGCTAATTATAGCTCCTAGGTTAGTCTATTATATATAACTTATTTAACTAGGTAATAGAGTCTCTAGCCTCGTCCTTATATAGGCTTTTTATCTAGAATCTCCTTTATCTTATACTCCTCCTAGTCTCTTATAAGAGTAGGGCCTTTTTAAGTATTATCTTACTTCTAAGATAAGAAAGGGTCTATTATTACTAGCTTAAGTAGTCTATTATAAAAGACGTTATATATCTCTAAGGGAGTATCTAAATGAAAATTATATAATCCTAACGCTTCTAGGATAGTATACTTAGCGTATTTAGCGTCGAGCTTCTTTATTAAGTAGTCCGTCTTAATATTCTCTAGGCTTAATATAACCTTATCCCTAACTTTAAACTAGGGAGCTTATTACCTATAGGTATTTATAGCGTTTTCCTAATCTTACTATATTACTACTATTACTATTTAAGCCTATTCTATAACTTATTTAAGCTTCTAGACTATATTATCGGCCTTCTAGATTAGTAAAAGTCGTTCTCCTCTAGCTTCTTTATTAAGTTCTATATATATTTCTAGTATATTTATATAATAGCTATGAGTAAAGAAGAATAGACTAAGTCGCGTTAACGCTACTTCTTAATTATTTATAACTAACTCTATAAATAGGAGTATTAAGGCCTAGTTATCTTATATATAATTAATAAAATACTAGAAGTAGGTTTCTACTATCTAGTTTATCCTTTCTATTATACTATTAGTTTCTAGGCTAAACGCTATTAATAGTCTATAGGTAACTCCTAGTAGCTAGTAGATTCACTTCTATAAGGCACTTATAAACTATACTCCTTTATTAAATATAATAGCTCTTAGAAACCTGTGTTAGTAGTAGTAGTAAGTACTAATAAACTATTTTATAATAGTCTTGACCTTAATATCCTAGAAGGCTTCGAGTATAACTCCCTTTCCTAGCCTATCTATTACTACTATTAGGTTAGTATAATTATAGCTCTATAGTAACTCGATAATAAAATCCATTAATAATTCTTATTAGATCCTATCTAGGATTAGTAGTAGCTTTAAGAATCCCTATCTCCTTATTCTCTATATTATATTCTAGTAATATCTATTATAGTTCTATATAAACCTCTAGATATTCTCTAATATTCCTAGCTAAAAGAACTTCTAAGATACTAGGATATTAGTCTATTTTCTACTTAGGTGGCTAGTTAATACTAAATCGTAGGCCGTTTATATTAAAGTTATATAAAGAGGTTCGCTCTTAAGGACCTATAGGCGTTCTTAGAATTATAGCGCTCTTAATAGTAATAGTAAATATTCGCTAATCGAGACTAAGAGCTTTAGTTTAGATAGAAATGACCGATTCCCTCGTTATATAGCCTCTAGCGTAGACGTGTAGACTCGGTCTTACGCTTTAGCTTTAGTCTAAAGTATCTCTAGTATTATAAGGTGTTTATTAGTAGTTTAGGCTTCCTAAGACTATCTTAGGAAGGATTCTAATAGTTCTCCTATCCCTTAGTCTTATTTATTTCCCTCCTAAGCTAGGCTTAATATAGATTCTTAGTAAATCGGCTACTCGATTCTTTCCTAAGACGGTCTTAGGATAGATTCTTAGTGAGTAGGTTATCGAGTCGACTACTAGTATATAGTTACTAGGGCTGCCCTAATTGTGTTCCTTAGCAAGTCTTTTAGGACTTCTAGTTTTAAGAGCTATAGCGTATAGGCTCTTACTTATTTATCGTTTATCTTAGCTAGTAGGTCTTATTCTCTCCTTAATAAGGCGTCTACTTATTCGTTTATCTTCCTAGGAATATATATAATCTTAAAGTTATAGTATAAGAGGATTAATAACTACCTTATCTACTACTTAATAAGCTATCTTATAGTTATAAAGTACTCTAGGTTCTTATAATTTATTTATATCTAGAATTCCTTTATACTTCTAAGCTTTACGTCCTACTCCTCTAAATAGTAGATAATAGTTAGTATTTCCTTATTATAGATCTTATAGTTATACTTAACTAGAGTATTCTTCTTAGAAAAGAAGGTATATAGTTTTAAGATCCTAGTATTATTAACTTATATTAAGATTCCTCTTATACTCTACCTTAAAGAGTTAGTCTTAATAATAGTTTCCCTTTTATAGTCGAATTAGAGTAATATTAGCACTAATATAAATATTACCTTAAGCTTCTTAAACAATTCTCTAGCTTCCTTAGTCTAGACGAACTTAGCTTAGTCCTTATATATAGTTTCTAGTTGTGACGAGCAGGACTTAGGATCACGTGGAAGCGTAGTCTAGGCGTATTAAGCTATTCTAGGATAGCGCCTACGTGATCCCTACGTTACGCTAGAGGATATAAGACGTGTCCTATGAGCCCTTAAGAAGGGTATTAATTAGTTTAAATACTGAAATTGAGTATTAAGAGCTAAAGACTCTATTACGTTAGATATACTTCTTTAGCCTTACTTAAAGCTTGCGTAGCACACTGCTATTAAGCCTTATACTAGTATAGGGAGTATAATTTTAGAGAACCTATTAATAAAGCGCTAGTAGAAATTTATAAACTCTAGGAAACTCTATACTACCTTAATTAACTTTAATACCTCCTATTCTAGAATAGCTAATACCTTAGCTAGGTCTATCTAGACTCCCTTCCCTACTTCGATAATAAACCTAAGGTATTTTATCTTCTAGACCTTAAACTTATACTTAGAGATATCTAGTTATAGTCCTACTTCTTATATTTAAAGAAGCACCTTATAGATATGCTCTTAATATTCTTATTATAAGCTAGAAGAGTAGATTAAAATATTATATATATATATATATATAGAGTAGAATTCGTTAAGATAGTCTCTTAGTACCTAATTAATATACTTCTAGAAGGTGCTTAGTACGTTTACTAGATTAAAGGGAGTTACTATCTATTTAAAGAGTTTATAATAGGTCTAGAATATAGTTATTTATTCGTCCTTAGCGTTAATATATATCTTATAAAATACTATTATAATATCGAGCTTAATAAACTATTAAGCTCTCCTAATATTCCTAAGAGTCTTGTAAATTAAGGGTAAGGGGTACTAGTCCTTCTTAGTAAGCCTATTAAGGTTCTAGTAGTTTATATAGAACTATAACCCACCTCCTAGTTTCTTTATAAAGAGGACTAGTATAGCTGCTAGTGAGTTGCTTACGCGAATAAACCCTTTATTAAGAAGCTCTATAAGCGTCTTTTATAGTACTAGGAGTTCTTCCCTTAATATATTATAAAGTAGGCCTTATAGCACCTCTAGTGTCTTTCTATCTTTTATTTCTAGCTCGATCTTATAGTCTACCTTATCTCCTTATAATAGGGGCAGTTTATTAGCCTTTTCTAAGTTAAAGACGTCTAAAAACTTATAATATTATTATAGGAGTACTATTCTTAGGTTAGGCTTTACCTTAACTTATAATACTTTATTAATATTAGCTAAGCTAGCTAAGAAGACTTAAATATTCTTATCCTTTCTAAATCTCTTCGTCTAACTTTAGAAGGATACTACTAAGACCTAGATATACTCTATTATTTATTTTATTATAGTTTAGGCTATACTTTAAACTACTACTCTTAAAGAGTATATAGTTATTGTTTTCTCTAAGCTATTAATCCGGGTATTTTAACTTATATACTATAATAGTCCTAGGACTACGTTATACTCTAATAAACATGGGATAATATAAAGGAAAACCTAGTCTTAGTAATATCCTCTTATATTTAAGGAGATATATACTACTTTATTAATCTATTCTAAGGACCTATTATACCCTTCTATCTCTTATAGAGGGATCTTTATATATAGGAGGTTATATTTTATTATAAACTTAGAGTTATAAAGGTTATAAGACTCGTACCTAGTATTAATTATAGCTTTAGTAAAGGTTTAATTATTAATTAGGGCTAGTATAAGAAAAGGCGGTCCTTCTATTACTCTTCTAAGTTTCTTCTAAAATTTGTCTAATAATACTCTTTCTCCCTAATACTCCTTCTTATAATTCTAAGAAGAAGCTACTCGTTTTCTAAGTTTATTTCTACTAAGGGCTCCTCTTTAGTTAGTAGATTAACTATTTTTATAACTCCTAAGTAAGGTGTTAATAAGTTCTTACTTAGTCATCTTAGAGGGAGTAGGGAGTATTACTTTCCTTAGTACTCCTTACTCTTATATTATAGGTATTCTTTTACTTTAAGTTAATATTAGTATTCTTCCTTAATTATCTACTTAGCTCTTTTCCTAGACCCTCTTATAATAGCTACCTTAGTTAACTCCTATTTTATCTAGTCTACTAGTATTATATAAGGTATTAAACCCTAGTCTACTAACTTACCTTATTCCCTCTTTTTCTTAATATAGTCGTCCTACTTATTAATCTAGTTACTTATTCACTATAGTTAAGTATAGTACCTAATATATATTAGGTATAATTCTATCCTAATTATTCTAGTTATAATTTATTCTAAGATCGCGGCCTTAAGGAAGGCTTTCTTAACGTCGTCTAACTAAGTCTAACCTTTAGCCTCTAGTATTAACGTATTAAAGGTGTTTAGGAAGCTAGTAAATAGCGTCGAATATTACTTAATACGATTTAGCTTATTAATCGCCTTCTACTTTACTTATAAGTTAAGGAATATAAGGTCTATTTATTCTTAGAGTACTTATAATATAAATTAGTTAGTACTTCTTACTATCTCTACCTAGGGGAAGATTCTCAACTTAGCTTCTCCTATTAAGCTACTAAAAACGTACTAGACTTATATCTTCTCGTCCCTAATTACCTCTCTATTAATCTCTAATTTTACTATTATTTCTATAAAGAACTCTCTATATCTAGCCTTATCCCTCCTATTATACTTTACTACTTCTCTAAGATAGTATTTTAGTTATTTAGCTTTATAGTACTTACCTTATTCTAAGGTAGGGCTCTAGTATCTTATAGCTAGTATATAAACGCCTATATTAATAGTCGAAGGGAAAGGGGTTTCTTAAGCTAGGCTTAAGAAGTAAGGTTATTAACTTGTAGTATTCTAGGTTCTCACTTCTAGGATAGTAAGTCATTTAAGGAGAGTATACTAGCTTTCTACTAGTCTAGTAGAGAGGTTATTCTAGGCTTCTATAAAGCTAGTAAGCTATAGTAGTATATTAGTTAGTAGTTGCTACTAGTTTATAGAGTTAGCCTAAGGAGGTTATTATTACTATCCCTCTATTATTTTAGTTTAATGGAATAGTATTAGTAATATTCTCTAGTCTCAAAGGAGATAAGAGAAGAAGTTATTCTAATATAATAGGCTAGCTATAATAATATTAATTAAATAACTAACTACTCTATATATAGAGAGGATAACTTAAAGAGAAGAAAAGAAAGGATCTCTTTCCTATATAGATATAAGTTAGTACTTACTATCTCTAGTTACCACGGTAACTAATCACGTGTAGCGATGGCTTCTAGTCGAGCTCTATTCTAGGGGTAAACCCTTATAATATTATTAACTAGTATTAACTAAAAGAGCCTTTATTCTACTATATATATATATATTAAAGTTACTAAATCTAGGGGTCTATTTAACGTAAAGGAACGAGAAATAGTATTATATTAGATTAGACTAGCTGAGTAAGAATATCTTAACTAGCTAAGTAGTTAAGGTTATCACGACTAATTTAAATAAGCTAGCTAAGACGTATAATAATTTTATAAATAAGAGCCGTCTTTCTAATTCGTGATTAATTAATAAATCCTTCTTTTAGTAATATCTTTAATAACTAATATACTATTACCTTAACTTAGTTATAATAGAGTATTAGGCTATAAAATCCATACTAGATTAGCTTGAAAGAGAGTACTATTTATATAAATTTAGCCTTAAAAACAAGTACTAAATACTCTATTCCTTACTACTACGATATAGGATTCCTTATTAATACTAGATAACTTATTTTTACTAGGATAATCTCCTACTTCCTCTTACTCTTTTCTATCCTCGCTAGCTTATTAATAGCCTACTTATTCTATATGAAATATAGTAAATACGCGTTGGTAATTCTAATTATAATTAATTAGATATATCGTAGGAAGATTAATATATTAGGGACAAATTTGCAAACTAGGGTAAGTAGGTTATTCTTAATACTACTATAGAACTAGCTGAATTATATAAGTAACTTCCGCTTAAAGATATACTACTTTTTACTTAGGCATTTTAGCGTATAGCATAGAACTTGAAATACAAGTAAGAGAACTAAATATTAGTATATACTACTATCCTAGCTCGACTTCCTAATCCTTAATACTAGCTAAAACCCCTTAAGTTCTAACTAGGCCGGAAACGTGTACTTACTAGACTAGAGTTAGCTAAATAAGAAGAAGCTAATAGATTAAGAGCTTATTAAAAGGTAGAAAAGGAGGTAAGAGCTAAAGAGCTTATATAGCTAGTCTTAGATTAGTTAGAGGAGGAGAAATCATAATATTATAATGAAGTTATAGAGAAGTATTCTTAGTTTCAATCCCCCCTCTACGGCGAATATAATAGTAATAGTTTTAATATTAACCTTTTAATACCACCTCCTACTAGCCCCTCTATATTAACTATAATACTAGCTAATCTAGAAGTAGAATCACCCCCTCGACTAAAAGCTATAATAGAGTAGTTATAACTAAAAGAGAAGTAGAGAGATAGACGATATTAATAAGTATAAAAGTCGCCCTCCCTTATCCTCGAATCCCTTATCCCTAAATCCCCTTTAGAATCTATATTCTCATAGATCTAACTAATACTTAATATTTCTAATTCTAATGTTTTAAATATTCTAGCTATAAATATAATTACGTTATTATCTACTACTCTACCTCCACCTATAATAGCACTAATTAGCTCCTTTAGTTAGGTATATAAACCTATAAAAAAGTAAGTATTATAGAATCGTTAGGCGGAAGAGGAATATTAGAGGAAGGAAGAGAAGAAGAGGCTAAAGGTGAAGGAGATAATATAATTATTTAATTCATAGATAGTAGATTTAGACTTAGACTTTAACTTCGACTTTAACTTACTAATTAGAAGCTTATAGTAAACGGTAAGTATATTATTAAATTCTTACTTTAAAGTTACTAATAACGATTTAGTTTTATCCTTACTTTACCTCTCCTTAAGTTAGTTTTTTCCATGAATTAGTAATAGTTAGTTTAGCTAGCTCCCTAGTTTAATATAGAGGAGTGGTTTTTAGTTTAAATATTATTAATATAATATATTTTAGTCTTAATATAATATATCTTCGTTTTTAAGTATAAGTGATAGTGAGGTTCTATAAGATAGTATTATCGCCTATTAGGCTAATAAGGAACACCCTACTAAGTGATGATAGCGTTATATGAGACCCGGTAGAATCGAGCTTTATCGCCTTTATTAGGGGCAGTGCGCACGGCGCAACCGCACTGCCCCGAGACACGTCGGAGCTGTCATGGGTACCGACATGGGAGCATACGGATCGAAATGCTCTGAGGTACTGGCAGTTTCGTTGTGCGGGTGAAACGAAGGCTGACATTCGTTGGGAACCTAATCCCGCGGCCACAGACGTCTACCGTCCTGAAAATCAACGGCTGCTTCCGAGTTACCTCCGTCTTGAACCAGCTAGGTGGCAGCCGTGGTTGGAGAAAAATCTCCCGCAAGTCCTATCAATCCGGGGTACCGTGCTTGGAAAGCTATCTACGGTTACAAGCGCCAGGGTAGTCGACCTTCCACATTTGTTCGGAGACATCAGCACTGGGTCAGGATTCCAGAGGGTTGGGAGAGACAAATCTCAACAACAGATGCTAGAACTGGTGGTGAAGACTTTGGCCTGCGACATATTCAGAAGTCCTGATGTTTCTATTACACAAAAGCTGATCGAAAGTAACATCACGAGAGTTCTTCCTTTGGAGGATCAAAAGCATGTACTGGACGAAGATCAAGACATGGAGGTAATGGAGCGAATGCAGGAAGCTTATACGAACGATACAACGTTTAGTGTTACGATGGCAGCTGTCGATGCGGTACAGGTTGGAAGAGAGCTCGGAGTCCTAGCATTTGACTCTGAGGACCGGCACTCTCTAGGAACTTTTCCAATAGAGGCAGTTGAAGGAGACACAGTCGTACTGTTCTTGGGAGCAAATATGCCGTTTGTGCTAAGACCAGACAGCTCTTTCGAATATCGAAATGCTGAATGCTGGCGCCTCATTGGGGAATGTTATATTGATGGAATAATGGACGGCGAAATCGTGGAGCATGATGAAGCAACAGGGGTATTTAGCTTTGGAAAATCCCCACTTCAGGATTTTGTTATTGTGTGAAGAGCCGGGACCGCTTAGTCACTCGTTCTACGCGCCTAATGTCTCTGGAGCATCGCCGCGGTTAAGTTGGGGTTTAGTTGAAAACTCATTTTATTACGCTTTCGGGAGTTAGGAACTCCTTCTCGGCGGGCGAAAGATTTCGCCAATTTTCACGTATTAGTTTGGCTATCTCGGTGAAAGAGAAATTCCTGCCCCTAAGTTCTTCGCGCATTTTGTTCGAAAAGATCACGTACGCGGAGGGTGGCCTTGCAGGAGCATTCTCGCCGGGCTTTGGATGCCATCTATACTTTCGTTTCGCCCCACGTAATGCACCACTTCCGTCCTTGTTTTCGGCTTTTGCACTACCCGCTTTCTATTCCTCCGACTCTCTGTCATCGCTTGGCGTATTTCGAGGGGATCCGAGAGCGCGGTCTGAGGCCAATCCCCTGGAATTGGCAATTTTCCGTTGAAGTTTTCTCCGACCCGGACCCGAACCCCCTCAGGATGTAGCAGTACACGTAATGGAGACATCAGAACCTCTGAATGATGACGCTGTACAGCCTGAGCAGGAGGTGGTGGTCTCGGGGCAGAATCCAACAGCAGAGCAGAGCTCAGAACCCCCAGGACAGGTATCTCAGCACCAAGAGCAAGCCACACTACATCCAGAGCAGAGAGCAGCAGCGGAGACTTCAGCACCCTCAAATGAGGACATCGTACCCTCCCCGCAAGCCACAGAGCAGTCCAAGGAGCAGACAGTGGTTTCGGAGCAGAACCTAGGACCAGATCCAGGCCCAGAACCTCCAAAGACAACCGCGGTAGCCCCTGTACAGCCAATAGCGCAGCCAGCAGAGACATCAGAGCATCCTAAGGAGGCGGTGGGATCCTCACAGCAGGCTCAAAGATCCCCTGTGAAGACGAAAAAGCCAACACCGATGTCCGATGCTAAGGGCAAACTCACAAGCCTGTTTCGACCAAAACAGAGCTAATCTAAGTCTAATCCCACACAGGGGGCGGACGAGGCACCCCAGCAAGGAATAAGTGGCACAACGCCGGGTGAGATAAATGAGCAAATTTCTAAAGGAGAGGCCTAAAAGGCTAGAGTGGAAGATTCCAAGAAGGTTTGTCGCAGTCGATGAGAGTATTTAGTCGGAATCTAATAACATATAGGAGTCTTACGACTTCCGACAAATCATTCCACCTCTGAACAACCCCTCTGCTCCAACTCTGAATAGCACCTCTACCCCACCTCTAAGCAATCCCTCTGCTCTACTTCCAAAACTAACGAAAAAGCAGAATTGGCTACCATCACAATTATTCACGTAGGTCTTAATCACGTGACTACGTGTAGGCACTCTCATACTCTTCACCCTATGCATTGACATTAGCCCCCTTGTCGGGCAATAGTTGGATGATCTTGTTGTGTCCTCCAGCTGCAGCTGCTTGTAGTGCATTATTGTAATTAGCACCCTGCTGGTTTAGGTCTGTCACCCCTTCCAACAGCAGTTGCACTAGTAACACGCTGTTAAATGAGTTCCCGAGTACGCACCAGCATGAGATTGGGCGCTAGTTTTGCAGGACGCCTGTGCCTCGCCAGAATTTAGTTGTTGGAGTTAAGAAAACGTCTTGTGTGCTCTTTAATGACCAAAATGTGCCCCCGTGCCCCCAGAAGGAGGACGTGGAATCGTGTTTTTCTGTGCACTCTTCTATCATTCGTGGAAGCATGAATAGTGGGGATGCTTTGAAATCAACACAATTATCAAATTTGTCAGCCTGTCACGTGGCTCAAACAACGCTTTTCGTTATTATTCCTCTCAAACATTTGTTGATACTCATAATTGACTTCTGACACTGTGCCCATAATTTGCCAAATTTCTACTTTCGCTAGTTTTTCTAGGCAAGCTGGTGTGAGTACTGTTAGCCTTGTCCCTGTCAGACACCAGTCACTTCGACTAAAATGGATGCCCACTCCGTGGTCAGGAAGCATGGGAGCCAGGAGCCGTCGAGGAGGATGATTATAAGTGTTAGTATCTAGAAACCCTCTATCTGCCTGTGATAATCGACTGACGAGGATGAGGCATGCGATACGTGCCGCAAGAAAAAGATACGCTGTGAACGGACATCAGGAGCTTGTGTGGCGTGTATTAAATATGAAACGCACTGTCATTTTACCGCTCTTGACACAAGGGGACCGAGGAGGCCCTAAAGCAGTTCATTGGTTTCTTAATCTATGTGGGCCACCGGGCGGATCTACAAAGCATACGGGCGGTGGCTAATAAGATCCTCACAGACACCGGCGCGTCGTACACGGTATTTTCGCTGCTACTAGACACAGAACTAAGGCATCTTATACTCTTTCCCTGTAGCCCACTTAAACAGCAGACTTGCTAAGCTCTTCCCACTTTTCATCGGATGCAAGGAGGGCCCGACCAGCCGCAGTGGCGTATTGGTAGGCGTCAGTACCGACCAGGAGCTTGGCGGGGGGGGTTTCGATATTAATGAGTTTGAGGATAAGGTCCGCAACCTTGACTGGTTTGGAAGGCCCGGCATCAGATTGTGACCTGAGGAACTCAGCGAAGGCACCGACGGTCTGCTGGTATGGTTCGCTGACCGGGGGGATCTTCATTGAAGAACCAGCCCAGTCCGTGGCCATTCTGCCTGGCTCGAGGACTGTAACCTTTACGCCGAAGGGAGCAACCTCCTGACCGAGGATGCCTGAAAAGCCACCAACAGCGTACTTGGCGCTCTGGTAAGCAGCGAGCCCGGGAGAGCCCAGCCTTCCACCGACAGAGGAGATTTGGAGGATGTGGCCAGAGCCCTGTTGGCGGAGGATAGGGATGACTGCCTTGGAAACGTACATCGTTCCTTAGAAGTTGGTATCAATCTGAGCACGGAAATTGTCTATGTCAACGTCCTCAATGGACGATGTATTTGCATATCCAGCATTGTTGACGACGACATCGATGCGACCAAGCTTTTCATGACCAGCCTTCACAGCTTTGAGCACATCATCATTGTTAGCTACGTCGAGGGCGACGGGAAACACTTTAGTATCATACTTTTCGACGAGGTGTTGGAGCTGTTCTGGCTTGCGGGCAGTGGCGATGACTGAAGCGCCGGACTTGAGTGCGGTTTCGACAATGGCGAGACCAAGACCTTGAGAGGATCCAGTAACGAACCGGACTTTAGACATGGTGAAAATGAGCTATAGATGAACGTGTTTTCGGAGGAGGTGAGCGATGTAATGAGGCCGTTCAGATATGGCGTTGGATGCTTGTTGGCAGTATTGATGTGATTGAGATAA
This sequence comes from Hyaloscypha variabilis F, assembly GCA_002865655.1. NCBI lineage: Eukaryota > Fungi > Ascomycota > Leotiomycetes > Helotiales > Hyaloscyphaceae > Hyaloscypha > Hyaloscypha variabilis. The sequence continues at coordinate 282,952 of KZ613961.1, read as the reverse complement.
TGGACTGGGTTCGTATGATGATTTCAAAAACGGAATGGGTTCAAAGGTTTTATACACCTTTGAAGGCATCCGCTTTCAAACGTGTGGCAAACCATAAGCTAGCAAATTCACCTGACAACGAAGGAGACAAGGGACATCTAAGATATCTTCCGCACACGACGGCAAATTAACGGCCTCGTTGTTACCAGGTTAGCGGCCGTGCGGAAAGCTAGCGGAGAGGGCGGCCGCGTCCCACCTTTCCCAGAAAACCATGCACGCTGTAGCCCAATAGCTATCATGGGCGGCCGCCTTCTTTCCTCTAAAGTCTCAGACGACAATTAAGCCCATTAAAGTCCACTTCCGTCTCCGGACCTGAGCAGTCGCTGCTCTAACCTGAGCCGAGCCCTGAGTCCTGAGCACGCTAGTGAGTCAGCTGGATTCCGCTCGGGGCGGGGGGGGGTCCTCTTCTGGCTCCCTCGAGAATCGGTCACAGTTTCCGTTTTATCTATATATAGTATGTTTCAAATGCTATTGCCTATAATATAGCCACCTAAAATATTGTAATAGTGGCTGTTCTCGCTCCCCTATCACACTTATCAAGGGTCCTTGCTGGAGCCGACTTGGGTCCCCCTTTTTAGCCGAAAATTTGCGACTCGAAGAGGCCTCGCTGCCCTTCAGACATTCTCAGCTCTCAAACAACCCAACTCGTATACGAGCATATAACTTCAAAGTTCCAAGAGCTTATCAAGAATTTGCGCGCGACGCCTTGGCTCCTTACTCCTTCTACATTCTAATATTTCTATACCAGACGAGGGACAGTCTTCCTAGAAGCGTTTAATACTATTAGTATTAAAGGAACGACGCTAAAGGATATCCTTTAAGACGAAAAGATCCTCAAAGTCTTTTTTTGATGTTCGTAACGATTCGGATGCGTTATACTATACTAGGTCTTGAACTTATTTTGAAATTGAGTTATATGATAGAGATCTCCGTCTTTGTGTCCTCTTGAAAATGCTCATTTCTCCCTCGCTTGAAGAAACCAATCCTCCTAAATATATTGTTTTCGCTCTCAACTTCGCTTGGTAGAAGAATTATCCCATTCACACCATTATCCTGTTCTTTGCTCAGAGTAATGGCCACACATAAGACCATAACAGGATCGTGTTTTCCAGTCTCGTCGTGTATTCCGCACATATTGCGATAATCGGTGCCATACACAGCTTCTGGATCCTCATCGAGTTCCACATCCGGATATTTGGCCTTGAAGCTATTGACATGTCTTGTTGACGCCTCGGCGATAGTAATTGAGTTTTCATTATATGGGACGTTTATTTTGGATCCTACGGTGGCGGAAAAAGGGAGCAAGAATATGTTGGAAGTCGAAGGATCGAACCAAGCCCACTTCATAGCAGCTTTGATCCTCAGCTGTGCAGAAATTACTTCTCCAAATGGGTTGAGCTCGGGAGCGGTTGGTGTTATTGAACAATCCACGATATCGCAGATAACGTCGGGGATGTCTTCATCTTCATCGTCGTAGGAAAAATCGAAGTGAACGACCCCTCCCTCGAGACTCGCCCAGGACCATGAAGGTGCTCTATAATTCACTGGCCTGTAGAATACGAAGGTATCGTCCTCAGCTAGTGTCCTATGCCGATCTGAAGTGCGCCACGTGAGTTGTCTTGCGAGGTTGTATTGCCATAGTCCGGCAAAGTAGCCAGGGCCAAGAGCACGAGAGAACGAAGGGTGAGAGGCGATACCGGCTAGCGCATTCAATTTATCACGTTCTTCGCTAGCAACACGGAGAGAGTACGCCGTCACGAGGCGCAACCAGCAGCTCAGAGCTTTGTCTCTCTGAAGGTGTGCTTCGTCTTCACTCAGAAGCAGAGAGTCTAAGTTCAGACAGTACTTGTCATCATTAGGGTTATAGCCCGTGTCAAGGTCGAGCGGGAAGTATAAAGAGTCGCCAAAATTTCGTGTGCCGACATGGCATCTCCACATCATGGTGTGGGTGGTGAAAGTTAGCGTCCGCGGGGTAAGCAGCTGCTCTTGCATTGTCCACGCCCTCTTCGCAAGGGGTTCAAGCCTTTCGTCATAGCATGCGGCATCCAATTCGTTGACGGACATTATGCCGAAAATGCCAGGTCGGATTCGGACAGGTATCGTATGAGAGGGCTCTAAATAGAGTCGAGGATAGAGGAATCCATCAAAGACGCTCTTCGCAGATGCGGCGACTATTGTCAAGGCTGACGAATCATAGATGTGTTTCATGCCTGCGATTTCTCTGACCTTGTCCTCTTCAGAATCCTGGATGATGCAAAGGGCGTCAATCCACAAGTATGGGATGGAAAAGTCGCGAGCTACCGATATCGCTTGACTGATAGTGGCAGGCAGAGCAGGCAGATCTAGCTCTTCGATGAGCTGGCTATAATTGGACTGAGTGAGAGTCGAGAAAGGCTTCTTCCCCCAACAGTAAGAGAGCGTTGCGTAAATACCACGCAAATTGCCAGATTCCAAGAGTCGTGGATGTTGCCGTCCGGGTGGACTGACCTCGATGACTCTTGTGGGTAGATTAGAGTCTCGGCGTGAATCAGAGCAGCAATCATGTCCCTCACACTCCTCTAACCATTTCACAACCTGCATTCTCGCTGCCTCACTGTTGACATCAGTGCGTACGGGCCTCGCAGTCACATACGCTGATGCGCTGTCATCTACTGCTGTCCAGGCGTGAAGATAAAGCGCGCTCCCCCCGACCCATTTCCCCGTGGGAGAGTTGCAGTCGATGCTCAGGCGGAAGACGTTTCGGCCGTTCGGCGTGCACGACCTCATATGGGCCGTGGTAAGAACAGCAGTAACCTTATCTTCTGGCATCCACGAGTCTTGAATGAAGCTCCTTATGTAGGCACACCAGGTGCAGCTAGCGTCTCTAATCTCACTAGTCATAGCTACTGCCTGGATACTTTTGTACTTGTTGTGGCCGCTACCGAGATGATCGAAAGTGCAGCACTCCTCAAAAGCCTTGGTATTGAAGAAATCACGCCAGCATCTGGCACAGACGAGGTCTTGAGGGGTCATCTTGAGTGACAGGCCCCATAAAGAGCTCTTATATTTAACGAAGCATACAACCTGGGAGACGTACAAGGTAGGAAAATAAATTGTGTTGAAGGTGACTGCGTTGGTTGATAATCATCGCCTCGTGCCCGTGGAAAGACAGCGGTTAGGCTGCAGCATACCACTAGGCACGTGCCTATGGAAAGGTCAAGAAACCTCCCATAATATGCCACACTCGTGACTAAGTTTACAATACAGCGCCACACATACTAGTGCGAAAACACGAAGGGTAGAAGTGGGGTTTCCGGAAACGTTGGTCACGTGCGATCTGGCACGTGTTCTAAGCGAAGCTATAAAAAGGCGCGTCTCGCGCGCCCAGCCTAGCCTTAGTTCTTTAGTCACAAAACCACGTTTTGCACTCCCTCTATTAAATGGTTATATTCCCCACTACACTAGTATATTAAAGTTCTTACTAACCTTAGTAAAGGTTTATAATGAAGGCGAGGGTATATTTTTATTAGAAAGAGCTACGACTACGCTATACGGCGAGAAGAATCTGCCTTATAATTAAACGGTATATTTTTAGGGAGTCTTATTTAGGTTCTCTATGAGTCGACTTAGTCCCCTTAAATATAGTCATGTAAAGTTAATAACTTTCGCACGGCAGGTATAATTAGTTACTAGAAGCGAGAGCAGGAACGTGACTGAGTAACCTGAGTAGAGGGTAAGGCGAGGGTGAGTAGCGCCTAAGCAGAGCGGCGACGCTAACTAACCGCGTTCGAAGCGATAGTAAAGAAATGTCGTCTGAGACTTCCCAGAAAACCATGAACGCCGCGTCCTTACATCATGGCATTTGGGCTTGCATTTACCAACCCAGAATATAACTCGGCTTTCGAGGTTTTGCTAGAGCATCATCACCACGCGCTAACGAACCCGGCACCAGGTGGCCATGCATCACCCCGCGGTCTTAACGTTCACCGTCCGAAATGCGGACTTCCGCTCATCTCAAATCCCAAGCCACTTACTATTCTCCCACTTTTGAAGAGCACCAGTAGTTCCAACCATAGGAAAGTTTCGCGGGTAGAGGGGTACAATCTAGAGAATATCTATCCTAGCTTCTGCTTCGATTTGTACGACCATAAAGAAAGAATCGCATTTACTAGCTAGCTCATAAGGGCCATGGGAAATGCCGAGGTAGTGTGTCGACCATACGAGGATGATTCTGGTTTTATTATCAAAGGAGCGGGTTGGTTAAAGCTTGCGAATATGGCTATGGACTCGGTGGAAGAGGAAGACGGAGTCGAAGATTGGATTAGGAATACTGGGTTTGAAGAAGCGTGGGAAAGCTTTCCGGAGAGGCAGACCAGGTCTACGATTTAAATATCGAAATCATAAATAACGTTCCTCTCCGCTCTTACTATGTCTTACGTTTACATTGATTCGATGTCGAGCTCATTCATTCGATTCTCTCGATAGCTTGCACTATACCGCGAAACTGGAGGATTTCATGTCCGATTGTATATTCAAAATTCTCCTGTGATACGTATCCTTTGCCCCTTAATTGCGTGCGAGTCCACATAGCTCATGGCGCGCTCAAAGACTTTCTTCCACCCATCAACTTCGCTTCCTCCAGATCTTAGGACGTAAGTCGTAAGCTCATCCAACAGGATCTCGGGACAGCCTCGGCTAGCGTAGATGGCCAGATCCATCCGCCCCTTCCACTCTAACAATCTTATCTTGCTTGCCGTGGAAAGCCAGTCCTGCCGCAGGAAGGAAGAGAAGAAAATACTCGCATTCGTGCAATGGATGTAGTAAAAATCGAGCTTGATACGCTTTGGAGGGCGCTGCGCTGCAAACGTAAAGACGAAGCAGGCGTTAATCATCTCTGCAGTTTTCCTTTCAAGGTCAGACTCAGCAACCTTCCATTGGGATCCAAACTCGATCAACTCTTCAGTCGCGCGAGTTAAGACCCCATCGACAAGCTTCTCGCGGTCTTCCCACCTAGCAGAGCAACTCAATTTATCGTCCGTATAAAGATCGTTATTGAGGTCGAACAGAGTTTGAAGAACGTGAGGGCTAGCCCCAACCGCGAAAAGTGATAATACGTGATGTGCTAAGTGATTCTGCAAGAGGGGATCGTAAGCTCTTGTTAGTTTGGTAAGGGCGGGGATCGCTGTACGTGAAGACCAATTTCATTGAAGTATATATGATACTCATCGTGGTTCATTTGAAGAAGCTCCGAAGCCTTATTGGCAGATTCTGCGGAGATTCTACCCGTGTGAAAGACCCCCTTGTCGCCTGATGACAGACTGATCTTCTTTCCTGTGGCCATTGCTACAAGGTCGTTGAAAGTAGAGCGGCGTTGCGGATATTTTCTGGAAGATAGAACGAAGTATTGGAGATGTAAAGATGGAAGAAATCCAATGATTGTTCAATTAGGAAGACTATCAGTCCATATATTTGGGGGTAAGTCCTTTTAATTCAACACTCATACTGCAGCGTTGCGGCCTTGTAGCCTTACCGCCTGGACTCAAGGGCTGACAAATTACGGCGCGACGGCTCCGGGCTGCTTCCGGTATTGAGAGCGAGAAAACCTAATTTGCTTAGATTTAATGCATCTGAACGCCAAGTTAGGCTTGATTGCTAAGTAGACGGCGCGGAGACGATCTTAGGCTCCGGAAAGGAAGGTTTTTTGAAAGGCAGATTGGCTGTCAGCCACTTCCCACTTAGAAACTCGAAGCGTGACGTGCTTGCGGCGAGGTTTTGCTGCAATTCCTTTCATTCGGACTTTTGTATTATTAATACATATGAGCAAGGCATATTACAAATAGTCAGAAAGATATGACGTTTATTAATCGATGATGAAGCTATCATTGAACAGCTGATGCTATTGACTGAAGCTACCCTGGCATCTCTAGAAGCCGAAGAAGATCCATCACGTCATGACACCTGACGTGCCGGTCCTGTCGTTCAGCGTGCTCATATGATGCTCGCAATAATCCAGGGCCCAAAGAACTAGCAGGGTATTGATAGAATTACATCCCTCAGAGATTCAAATCTGCCTCACACTTTAATCACATATCGAAAGCCGGGAATGCGCGGTAGCAACTGAGCTAGATAGCCAAGTTTTATTTGATTTCACTTAAACGGTATTGAGAGAAAAATTCCTTAGTAATCTTGTCCTGGGCAGTTTGGGCAGCCAGGCCAGCCAGTTAAGCCTATGCAGAATTTGCACCACCCGCAACAGTGATGCCAAAATGGCACCCATGGTGACATGCATCATTGCTGCAATGCTCTTGGGGCGATAAATACGTGCGAGGTTTTTACTAGCATGCTAGTAGCAAGTGGCTTTGCCTCTGTCGTTAAGTTGTTCAAGCTACCGAGAGCCCGTCGCTCGGGAAAGAAGTAAAGTGCTATTCCAAATCACTACTGTTTCGAGAGCTCGCTTTTGTCTACCTGAGCGCCATTCTCATAACTCTTGAACGTGTCAGGATGACATAGAGTATATTTCCCTCCACCAACAACCGTTTCAATGAGATAAGGGCCCTTTTTCTGTCCGTCGGCCGACGTAACATACACCGAATCGCCGACGCTGAAAGCGCTCTTCTATATGATGATATTTTAGTTCGGGGAACCCACTACAAATTTCAAGGCAGCAGGTGACAAACTTCTTTGGGTGCGAGAATCCTCCCCTTTCCACTCTCATCGACAGTGAAATCCGGGGTCGTGCGTCTTCAATTCGAACGTTATTGCTAGCTTTATGGCCAGCTCTGACTGGAAAGGCACCGGCACTTACCTGTCGGACGAAGACATCTTCGCTGGGCTATGGGTCGTCTGCTCGAGAGTTTGGACGAGGAATCCGAATCCACGAGGCAACAGTGGAGAAGCAGGGAGAGAGCTGCGTGGCCATAATTTACTAGACCGGGATCGGCACTGGCATGTGGTTATTATGTTGCCCGATTGCTTTTTGTCGCAGCTTGATAGGTCAAGAGTTTGGTCCGCGCCCTAGATTGGTTGCATTGCAGATTACGGAGTACTGCGTACCGCAATCCAGCCCTGCCAGCTGCAAGGCGGACCACGCCATGAAGAAGATACTTCGCTCAAAGGTAGTCCTGATTCCTGTCGTCAGCACTGGACTGCATGCAGGCACGCCCGGCTACAGTGGAGGGCATGCCAGGAGTCCGATGGAGTGGAGCGCAACAGCTAGGCGAACACGTCTCATTGGCAAGGCAATCCATCAGGCATCCAGAAAACATGGTGGAAATTATATGGAAATAGCAAGAAGCGCAGAGCTAAATGCAGTTACTCTGATGAGTTGGTCCTTTGGACCTAGCGTCCCCGGGTGTAATAAATCATTCATTCATTAGTGACTGAGTGGAAGACGTGGACTTAAACCGACATGGATGTACCGTGTTGCGATTCCCAAAGCAATTTGCGCCATAACATGAAGCTTTTCTTTGATACTATGAGGCTTTGGTGGGACAGACGGGGCAGGCCAGAAGCATGTGACATAGAAATGAACTCGAGAGAAGTGGAATGTCGTCCGCCGGCCAAAACAAGTACGTCTGTCCCCTTATCTCCCTCCCTACAGCAGGCTGCGCATGACTTTCCCGTAATAAATCGTACCAACCGTTTGCATAAGTCGAAGAATTTAGGGCTGGCTACCCTAGATTCTGTGCTTATGTCGCCGCCAACCCCGACTTCCTAATATGTCGACGTTTCCTGCGACTCAGATCCAGGCTCCTGTGCCTCAAACAGGACAAGTTGTCACAACTCGAGGAGCAACTCGACAACCTCGACCATAACGAGACCTCTCCCTTGTTTCTCGGCATGAGTCGCTGCGACAGAAACACAGCCCGAACCTCTCTTCTCTCTCAGGTTTCTGTCCTCCTAGATGACTACGGTAAGACACATACACGACCACTCGACTGTGTTGGTCTAGACTTTTGACACAGAGACACTAGATTCCTTTCTGGAGAAGACCCATCAAATACTCAATTACAGCCGTGCTCTGCCAAGGGATGTCTCTAGTCTTCGGAACTGGATGATGAATGGAAGTTTGAGCAGGGATGAGCGAAGATACTTGGATCAGCAGCAAGATCTCGTCAACCTCGGATCCTCAAGTGATGCAGCGAGGAAGAATGTTGAGAATTGGGTGGAGGATCTTTTGGTCGATAATTGGGAAGGATTTCGATCGGTAAGATCCTAGTCTTTAATGATTTTATCCCCACCTAATAGGTAGCCACACAACTGACTAGGACCCTGGGCCTTTCCGTCTAGACTCCGGGACACGAGGCGTCAACCGACCCCAGCGTCTACCTATACTCAGGATCCTTGATCAGGAGGATCACTGATGTGTTGATGCTATCCCTGATCGCTCTTCTTCTTCTCTTCCCTGTTATTATTTGCGTTCTCATCACTTCCACGTGGGCTCGAATCGCTGTGATTACTTTGGCAACTCTGATATACCTGTCCATCTTGTCACGATTGACGAAGGCTAAAATGATCGAGCTGGTACTGGCCGGGGCAACGTGAGTGATCTTCGCCGGTAAATCCATTGACAGATTTACCAAAGCTGACCATATCTCGCAGATTTGCTACGATCCTCAATGTCTTTGTTACGGGCATGAACAACAACTAAAGCTAAATGTACACTACCCAACAAAAGGAATGTTCAAATTGACTGACCCATTTTGTGACTGTAACTGCTAGTAGTAACTAGCATCGCTGACCGTGGATGGAGTTGGGGTGTAGCTCAACTATCCAAGTACCAAGGTAGATGTCAGCCTAAAAGGAGGAGGTGGCGAGGACTGCCGGGAGTACCCGAGCAGTGTAATTTTAGCGTCTACGCGGGGATGCGCTGTGTGAGATTGCCTTTCATTGATTCGTGAGGGGATTATCTCACGTGTTGTGTTTGTCTGTGAGCTGCTAATATAGGACGATCTCCATCGTCGGCCGCTGCAACTTAGAAAAGGGGCTCGCCGGATGACTCAAGGGCGTGGATCAGTCATCGAGATACAAACCCCTCCTCAACCTTCTTCAGACCAAGTTGACTACCCGATTCTTTGATTTATAAATTGTGATCTGACTACCGGTTGATTTCTTCAAGCAACTCTCTCCAATTAATTTGTTGCGCAGCATCACATATACCCTCCCAACGCTGTAGAAGCGAGCGGCGCAGTTTCTGTACGCAGTAACCCCCGCTCAATGTCTTTCCGAACATCAACCTCTGCAAATTTAATTTCAAACTCGGGTTCTCTTCATTCACATGGAGTCAGATTTGAGGAGACTCAAGTGGTTTAGGTGTATGATTAGACTCTTTGATGTTCCTAAGGACTTTCGTGCGCTGCGGTTTGATCAGTTATCACTTCTTTGCTTTAGGCAGCAGCGACCAGTGCAGATATACATATACTTCGACCGCAAAGCTTGCTTCTCATGAAATCATACTCTATCGATTTCAAAATATTTCTATTCCAAAGGTCATCTGTTTGATCGATCTTGTATCGTCATGTGAAATGGCAAGTGGCCATCAGGATCACGTGAGTAGCTCCAGAGAGCTACTTGAGCATGAGATTAATGTGGGGTCGAAAGTGGGCCTACATGCTCTCTGTTGTGGAATTGATTGGTTTCTTAGTGTATCTGACTTGGAAGAGATGGCCTGGTAGTCTAGTGACTTGCCTCTTTTGCGGTGCTGGGAGGGAAATCCGGACCTTCAAGTCCTTGTTATCTCAACCCCCCTCATCTCAACTCTGCATGCCTTACCATACAGACATGAGTTACAACGCACAAGAATATGCGACCAACAACTCTTTCTTGATAATATCGTTTCAGCGGGGAAAGTTGCTCAGTACACGAGAGAGTTCGTCCGATTGATCCTTACGACCCAACAACACTCGCCCCGCTTCCAGGATTCCAATCCTGCAATGCACTAGACAAGTTCTGGCAAGGTTGTTCCTGGCCGATAACACATCACCAATCTTCACGTTGGACATTCGACCTCGATTCTTGCGATGCCCATCAATCTTCAAAAACTTCTCGGGAGACAGGGTTTGTCAGGTTGTGTAACCGAAGGATCAGCAACACCATCACAAGTTTTCTTCACCTAGCGCATGGCACAGCAGCTCGTCCACATCCTTTCCAGTCGGTCCATAATGTCCCAGCGGGTCAAAAGGGCCCGCAAAGGAGGGGTGAAGAGGGGTCACGATAAGCATGAGATGATTACTATAATGAGTGTGGATCTACGTGGTCCGTAAGTGGGGAAATGTGAAGCTTCATTCTCAAGATACTCTCTCCCCAGCTTATCACGACTCACGGTTTCCTCGTCGCACATTCCTATCTCAGAACTGGGAGGAGTATGCGCTAACCACGCATTGTCCTGAAGTGCAATTTCTGTCAGACTTTGAAGAAGCTATCGCCAACGCGGTGGCACCCGTCGGAACTCGTGTGGAAGATACGCTATGCAGGTAACGTTACTGAACCAGACACCTTCTCGGAAGCAGTAGCTCCTGCGATTATGCTTTCCCTGGGTGGAGCTCACTCGGAAGGCGATTTATGCTTATTTTTCTGTTCTAAAGCACATGAGGGGCAGTCGTTGATCATCTTTAAGTTGAGACGTGGGTTCGAAGTAGCCAAAAGCGGAAGGTGGAATTCATCTCGGGGTAAATAGAAGGCGAAAAGCGAAGCTTCAGCCAACCGGCTTGGCTGTGCAGCGTGGTGTGCTCTTGCTAAACGCCACCATGACTGGCGGTGGAGAAATCCTGGGGAAGCGAGAAACCTTGTAGGGGTCCTCCTGGGACAAGCAGCTAGGATCAAGTTGGCCACGATTTGCATCCTTCGGCCTTATTTCATGTTCCACTCTCTGCGACGAGATAAGATGGAGGAGAGGGGAAGGTTGCTTTTGAGACGGAGACGAAAGATGCCGATCTCGCAATCCTCACGAGCTCTTTCAAGCTGCTCGAGACATTTATAGTCAAGTATTTCCACTAAGAGCCAAGCCGCTACACCCTACAACCCACCAGCATGGCGGACAACACAGAGAAGTCCCTCCCAATGGACACGGGGGAAATCAACGCAAACAACGACGATGTCATTGCTCCCACGACAGAAAAGATCGAAAATCTGGGTCAAGTGGACATCAACAACCTGGAAGATCTCACGCCCGAGCAGAGGCAAAAGATCAATGCGTTCTGGGGTCGCGCGGACGATGCAGGAGCAGAGCCCTCCGCCGATTTCCTCTACATCCTCGACAAGATTACGAATATGACCGAAGAAGAAGCAATGGAGATTCTCGTCAATGTGATTGAGTACCACAAGAATGATCCCAACTTCCCTGGTCCAGCTATGGAGAAGATCAAGCTCCTCGTTCAAGGTCCCAAAGCCAATGATATGGAGCGAGCGGACTATGACTTTGAGCTCAAGGCCGAGGCAGCTATCATCCATTATCATTCTCCTTACCCTGAAGTGAGGTCTGTCACGGATCCTTTTGACGATCCCACAATACCGGTAGAGACGTTCAGGGCGTATTTTCTGGGGATGTGCTGGATGGGTGGAGTTACGGCACTGAATACGTTCTTCAGTCCGAGACAACCGGGTATCAGTATCAACTCGACTGTCATGCAACTGTTACTTGCTCCATGTGGCAAATTTCTTGCGAAAGTACTGCCCGATTGGGGATTCACGGTGTGGGGAACACGTCACACGCTCAATCCTGGACCGTGGTCATACAAAGAGCAGATGTTTGCTACGGTCCTGTTTACAGTTGCCAATAATGCTGGAGCTACATAGTAAGTGACTTGCTCCAGATCGCAGCTCTTCTGACTCCAATATCTAGTTATGTCTACTTGGTGCAAGAGTTACCTCAATATCTCGGTCAGACATGGGTCAAATTTGGCTATGAAATCATTCTCGCTCTTTCTGTTCAATTCTTTGGCTTCGGTTTCGCAGGACTTCTCCGTCGTTTTGTTGTCTATCCAGTCACCGCTATTTGGCCCAAGGTCTTTCCGACGCTCGCACTGAATCGAGCTCTGATCGTGCCCGAGAAGAAAGGCGAAGTAGTCAATGGCTGGTCAATCACCAGATACAGGTTCTTCATGCTTTGTTTCGCGGCCATGTTTCTTTACTTCTGGATCCCCAACTTTTTGTTCACCGCAATTCGCTCCTTCAACTGGATGACTTGGATTGCGCCAAACAATTTCAATCTTGCTATGGTAACTGGTTTCTGGGGAGGACTGGGCATCAACCCGTGGGCCACCTTTGACTGGAACGTTTCTGGATCAGGAGCGCTCGTCACTCCATTCTACAGTACCGTCCAGCAGTATGCAGCACGCGTACTTTCCGGACTTATCATCTTGGGCATGTATTATGGGAATTTCTACTGGTCTGCATACATGCCATTGAACAGCAATGAATCGTTTGCCAATGATGGTTACGTGTACGACGTAAACAAGATTCTTACCGATGGAGCAACCGTCGATGTCGAAGCGTACAAAGCCTACGGACCACCTTATTTCTCAGGAGCCAATGTCTTTGGACAGGGAGCTTGGTTTGCATGGTATCCCATGACTCTCTTCTATGTCTCAATCAAGCATTGGGAAGCTCTACAGAAGGCATTCATCGAGATGTACAGAGGAATCCGTTATCGCACTTCGATCTATGATGGTAACACCGATGCACACACCCGCATGATGCGCAAGTACAAAGAAGTCCCTGACTGGGCCTTTGCCGGTGTTCTTCTCTTCTCCCTGATTCTTGGCATCATCGCTTTGAAAGTTTATCCCGTGCATACCCCCGTCTGGACACTTTTCGCAGTCGTCGGGCTCTCTGGGGTCTTCCTCATCCCATCTACGCTCCTCACTGCCCACGCAAACGTTGGCATGGGTTTCAACGTCCTGTTCCAACTCTTAGCTGGGATTTGGTTCGTTGGCAACCCCGAAGCACTCATCATCGTCACAGCCTTCGGCGAAAACTTCAACTCCCAAGCAGACACCTATATCTCGGACCAAAAGATGGCACACTATGCCAAGATCTCTCCTCGCGCCATTTTCCGCGGCCAAATGCTCGCTACGCTCGCCAACGCCTTCATCTTCATCGGCATGCTTAACTGGATGGTCACCAACTTCGACAACGGCACCCTCTGCACCTGGTCGAACAAGCAGCACTTCGTCTGCACAGACGCGGTCCTCGTGTTCGCCTCCGCAATCGAGTACGGCGCCTTCGGCGTCAAGAACTTCTTCACGCTCTACCCCTTCCTACCTTGGTGTTTCCTCTGGGGCTCCATCGTCGGGATCCTGTTCGGCTGTATCCAGAAATGGGGCTGGAAAGTCCGCGACCTAGCTCGTCGCCGCTTCTCCGAAGCCAGCTATGAGGGCTGGGAGAAATTCCTCTTCCGTCCCATGGCGCTGTTTGCCTGGTTCGATCCTGCGGTCTTCTGGAATGGGGCCCTGAATTGGACGGGTGGGAATAACCTCTCGTATGCCACTAACGCGCTTTATCTCTCCTTTATCTTCATGTACTATATCAAGCGCAATTACTTGCCTTGGTGGGAGAAGTACAATTACCTGCTTGAAGCAGGCTTCGATGTCGGTGTGGCGATTAGTGGCATTATTCAGACGTTTGCGTTCGCGTTTGGAGCGACGAGTGTTAATTTGAATTGGTGGGGTAATACGGTGAGTACGGCAGGCGTGGATTATGTTAGCTATAATCAGAATGCGAGCTTGCTTGCTATTCCGGCGAGTGGGTATTTTGGGCTTGCGCCGGAGGACTTCCCGCTGAAGTTTTGATTGAATGCCTCTTGGAATGTTCGGGGGTGTAGCGAGGCGGTGATGAGGGTATTGGAATGCTTGTGAGTAGCTGTTGTATTGCTGACATATACTTGGAGTTTGGATCTCATTTACGAAATTATGATACCGTGATAATTGATCTCAGTTACATGCCTTAATTTTTACTCTCTACCTTCGCATTTGTCATCCTCGCGCTCGACGATATTCCCCTTTGGTTCGCTTCGCTACCTCGCTTATTTTTACCCCTTTTGCTCAATGGTTCCCTACCGTATTAATTGGAATATAAGCCCATGGTCTTATAGCCCGTTTGCACCATTTTAATTAGCTAGGAGGTGGTCTTATAACTAAGGGGGGTCTACTAATACGTCGATCGCACTACTGTGAAGGATAAGGAAGCTGTAGTAACCTACGGACGCGACGTAGGAAAGTCTTTAATTAAGTAATAAAAGGCTGATATTTATAACACGGTTACTAGTTCCCTAGATACTTATAGAGTAGGCGCTGAAAAGGTCTTAGGAGAGTACTAAAAAGACCTCTAGTAATACTATATATAAACTGACGAATCATGTAGCTTGATATTATTATAAGACCATGGTCTTATATTAAGTGGGTCCCACAGCTAATTCACTGGGGAATGGTCTTATATCGTGGGGTGGTCTTATATCCCAATTAATACGGTAGTTGATAACGAGATTCAATTCCATCTTTCAAGAAAGAGTGAAGACTACTTATGGTCTCCTTTTGAGAATCTCCTCTGCAGTTCTCGTAGCCGATCATTTCACAACCTCTCAGCAACCCTTCTCTCATACTTTGTCTTTTCAAGTTTCTCAGATATTGTCATGCAGCAGTTGCAGCCCTGGTAGACCCAAATATCCAGCATCGAAGTGCACTTGCTCGGCAGCTCAAGTTTTTGCGTTTTTGAATGTGTACGAGCTGTCGCTAAACCTTCTTGAGAGTGAGATCTGGAAGATTAGAGTCAGTGAAAATTGTTTTTGTGGGGTTTGACGGAGAGAGTACATTGAGGTTCGAGTAAGCATGCTGTCAGTAGAGGCTCTATCGGGGTTGGATGGCATATTGTTGGGTAAACTGTAGTAAAGGAAGATTTGCGTTCAGAGGGGAAGATCTTGAGAAACCGGTCTTTGATCTTGTGTTGCAGGGTGAAGAATAATGGCCAAGAAATAAATGAAAAGAAGAGATATGAGAGTGTTTTAGCTTCTACTCAAGTGTACAAAAGGGTCATATGTATAAAAATTGCTTGATTAGGGCGCCTGTTACCGCATTGAGATTTATTGCTAACAGGAGTAATCTTTATAAGGCCTTATCTTGCAATAAGCATTTCTTCCTATTAGTGAAGAAGTTTGGCTATGCTTGAACGACAATAGGGTTGACTGTACACGGCTGTCGTAGGGTTTTTTACCCTCGTGGCAATCTTGCAACGCCAGATTTTGCACTAACCAAAGAAGATTAACAAGCATTACAGGCAAGTTACATACAACCAGGTTCCAGGGTATCACGAAATCTGCATCTCTGTTTTACTTTCAACTTGACTTTCCCACTTTTCATACTTAGCGATTGCCTGTGAGATAATCACAACTTCCCACAGAACTTCTTTCGCTCTAATAAAGACAATCTTGGAGAATCCGACTCCTTCTTGCGAATCTGGTCCTTCACCCATTGATCCAGAGTCATCGTCTGATCACGTGGTAAGTTAGGCAGCAAGAGCGAACAGCCAATACGCGTCGACTGTGTTGTCCAAGCCACAATTATGCACATGCAGGAAAGAGGCATCCACGCCTACATTGTAACGCCAAATTCAGCATTAAGAGCTACGAGCATAACAAAGATTTAGATCTTCCTAGACCTGCACCATTTTGGAAGTTGCACTCGTTTTTGAAAACTTGAATTATGGCACACGATTTCACACCCACTTTGCAATTTCTTCGTAAGGCTGAGCAATAGAGCAAGGCTGCACCACCAACGAGGCTACGAGCTGAAGACGCCTATATTTGCATGGTGCACCTAGCTGTTCGAGCCCACTTGTTGAGTATCAAACAACACAGTCCGATAAAGTGGACTCAGAAGAAATGCCAACGCCAAGGGTGAAAAGAGGTTAACTTATACATGCAAATTCAAGCAATCGCGCATGTGTTGAAGTATTTGAGTAGAAAATTGAGAAATATAGACTTATGAGATCAATCAAACTATCTAACTACTTCGCCTCAAATCAGGTCTTCACCAAGGATCCATGAATGAAATGCCCTATGATCGTTCTCTTTTGCCATGCCCATTCCTCTCCATTCTATAGCCCTGTTCAACGTCGATATCGATCTCCCTACGAGTGTCCCTCCCGAAACCATAGGTTCCACTGCTCCTTCCAAAAGACCTAAAACCGGAAGACCCAAAGCTTGGAGCGAGTGAGCCTATTTTTGCGCCTTGAAATCTGTATTCGCCTTCAAACATGGCGTCCCCCAATGGCTGGGTTGGTTGTCTGTGGCCAGACTTTGGTGACGTTGGTTGAAGACCAAGGCCTGAATCAGCATCGTCCATAATTATCCCGTCGTATCCCGCAAGTAGAGTACCTGTAGGAGACCTTGGTGGGTAGCGCTGTGGGGGTCCTGGAACTGAGAGAGACTTGCCGCTACCCCAGTGACTAGTAGTCCTTGATGGGCCAGCAGATTCTTGGCGTGACAGACTGTCAAAGGGAGATCTTCCGTTGTAGCCATTGTACCGATCGTTGTTGTCCTCCCGTGCTGGTGCAGACCGACGATATCGATCACCTTTAACGTGGTCCGCCCGATGCTCCATCTCCAGAGCCAACTGTCCATCATTCATGCCGGAGAAGACCTCTAACATGTAGTGGTCAAAGGTTTCCGTCATTTCATGCATCATGTGAAAGTATTTGACGTCTAAGACAGCAGGCCGAGCAGGCGTATTCGAACCACCATTATTGATCTGGTCGACTTCGGGCATGGCATCGTAGTATGCAAGACTCCTTGCAACTTGGAAGGCATTACGGATTTGTCGACCGTTCCACTGACCAGCACCTCGCTTATTGCTGTCATCGAATTGGTGTTCCGCAAACTCAAGAACCCTGGAGTCTACAATTTCCAATGGCAGTTTCTCTTCAGCCTGCTCGTTGATGCGGCGAAGCCTCCGAATATTGAGCTTCCAGATGTCGAGGGTTTGGTCCTTTGTTAAAGGAGGGTAGTAAATTTTGTAGTGGATCCGAGACTTGAATGCTTCGTCGAGTGCACCTGCTCGATTAGTCGTCAGGAAGAGAATGCCGGTATAGTAATCCAGGACCCGCAAGAACACTGGAAATGTTAGTCATTCCATCCCATGTGGAAGTTAGCAATTGGAATTGGCTCACCAGACACTAGGGCATTCTTTGTGATTGATGAGTCTCCCTTCGAACGTTGTGAAAAGAAAGTGTCCACCTCGTCCATCAAGAGAATGCAGTCCCATATACTCGCAAGTCGAAATATGGCTCTCAGGGAGGTCTCAACCTGAACTGGTGTGAGACCTATATCCCCACAAGTGATCTTGAACAATGGCTTGCCATTCGCCTGCGCTACCGCCTCCGCCGTTGCGGTTTTACCAACACCGGGGACGCCGTGCAAGAGAATAAACAACCCAGTTCCTTTGCCTTGTATGACATCTAGAGACATTACCTCGTCACCTTTCGGTCCTTCCGCTTCCTTTAGAAGAAAATGGCCTCGAACGGAGCCTTGTATCAGTTCCTTGGTGGCGGCTGGTATCTTCAACGAGTCAAGTGCATCAAAATTCCGTTCAGATGACTTCAGTCTCGATGCATCAAGCTGAGCAAACTTCCGCTCTTGGAAGACATATGCGAATACACGACAGTGCAGCAGTATCTTTTCTTCCCTGCGGAGAAACACCTTAGTCGTCGGCTGTCCACTCTGATCATTTCTGGACACGGTTGCCAGGAAAGGATCTTCCAAGACAAATTTATTTCGTTTCAAGTAATGTACTCCTGTTCGGTACGGGATGATTTCTGTCGTCTCTCGCAACAATTTCACCCTATCCTTGCCCGACCAGTAGCGTATGGCGAAGTCGTCAGAAATGTTAATTTTGTTAGTAAACTCCGTCTTTATGACAGTCCGCTTTGGTCGCCAAGAAGGGCAAGCCTGAAAAGCCTCAACAAAGTCGACCATAACCTCAGAATTGATATACTCGGGATGCTTCATGACCACCCCGTTCGCGTCAGTAGCGAAGCCTCCCCGTGGAGTGCGCATAATGGTCCAGGAGTTGTAGAAGGCGTGCTTTGATTCTATAAACTTAAGGACCAAGCCGCCAATTGCTTGAGAAATTTCCAGATACGTTTCATGATTTGGATTAAAACGTAATGGGTAGATCGGTAAGGCGTTGATTGGCTTCCAGGCTTCAAATGGTGATATCCTGAAGACATTTGTGACAATACAAAACTCGTCGCCTGTATAGTCAATGTGGTATGCGTGTACTGTGAAGTATATGCTGTCGTCTTCACTTGGCTCGGTGTTTGAATACTTTCGATGATCAGGAGGCGTTAAGTTGTAGTTCCTGATAGCATCATTGACGAAGAAAACTCTCCACAGTCTCTGTCCCATTCGATGATCGCAACCCTCTCCTGACGATTCTCCTTCGAGTGGCTTGTATATATATTCTCCAGGCTGGAAAAGGTAGCATAGATCGGAGAACATGATTTTTTCGTCGCTCGAGTAGTCTAGATTGTCATAGTGATGTGACTCTGGTACAACTTCCTCATCAATGAACTCAACGTAAGATCGCAAGATGGCTAAGGTGGCTTGGCTATCGTCGATTAAATCTTCCTCCTCCTGTTCATATCCGTCATCCCTCGGCGTCATTCCGGGTGTGTGATGCCCTTCACTCTGAGTGGACCACTTCTCTTCAAGCTCAGCCAGAGCTTGTTTCACCTGAGGATGGAAGTGCAGAAGAGTGCAAAAGGGACGATCATAGGTTCGCGGCCTTGTTGACCAAGTCTCTCCTTGGACTCTGGCAAGTATCTGAAGAAGAGCAGGAGCCTGCAGCCGAATCCGCCGAATCCACGTACGACCAGATTGATCATTGCGCAGCTCATCATTACTTCGATTCGTCTCCTTTACAATAGCCACCGCCTTTTGTTTTGACGCTCGAGAACTAGGCTTGCCATGCTCAAATAATCTGTCACGCAGTCCCTGTTCCTCAAGGTACTCCTGCTCAAATAGCAACCCTGACACCAGAACGTCGACAGCGTAACGAGCGTCGTCTTGACTGAAGCGATTCTTAAACTCCGCAAAAGTGCACTTCCGCACATAGGGAATAAAGCTAAGATTTGCCGGATGGTCGATATCAGTGCCGTGTGCTTCGGAGCTAGTTGTGGCTTCGTCGAGTTCGTTGGGACCGGGTATCTCGCTCATGAAGCAATCAGCCTTACTATGATTCTCAAATCCAACCACTCTGGCCTCTAATCTCTTGATCTGCTCCCCGAGATCCGAGATCAAGTTTGAATCGACGTTCATGGTTCGGGTCTGGAGGAATCTTGTCCAACTATCGTATCGTATGTAGAGATACGAGGCTGGTTCGAGGTTCGAGTTGAAGCGACTAACCTTAGGCAGGAACTTAATCGTATTTTCCAGCCTGTTCAGTCTACGTGTAGTTCGTTTTGTCTTTGCAGCGTGCGCGGATCAATCAGACATGGCGGGGTGCGGCTTGCTTTGCGGGTTGCTTTTCGGTGGCGAACGAGCAGCAATGGAAAGCATGTCTGAAGTAGGGCGAACAAATGGTACCCATAAAGCAAGGAACCCTGCAGAAGGCGTTTGTTCGCCCGGCTGCGCTGTGAAAAGGGTGTTTATGCATGACCATGGGGTTCTGGTTCCAGATAGATAAAGAGAATTTCATTGGTCGCCTTCAAGTAGTTGCGTTCCGCAATCTGCGTGTCAGCCTGAGGTCAGGCTCCCAAGATGCGTATCTCTGGGGTCTCGGTGAGAGGAAAGACGAGGACGGCAACTTCAAGTTGCATGTTATGCCGGTTGCTGTATTGGTTCTGGAAGAGACGGCTCGTTCCTTCCGTGCCATTCAACCTCCAAGGCCTCGTGTCAACGCCGTCGCATTATGAGATTCGGTTTTCAAGACTCTAGTGAATACTGGTTCCGTAGTCTCTTTCATTTTTGAAAAGTAGAGTCGAAATGGCAGGAATAGATAATCCAGCAATACCATTAGCAGTCTTGGCTACAGACCTTACAAATCAGCGTGCAGCAACCTTTCAAGAGGCAGTCGGGGCTGAATCGTCCTTCGAAACGGCCATATCAGAATACCAATCCGAAGATATTTCGTGAGTCCTCGCGAATGGCTTCTCAAGCCTCTATGCTATGAACTGATCACTCCCAGCGACCTCGAAGAAACCCTGAGGCGATACCAGAGGCTAGCTGCTGATCAAACTGAATTCGGCTTTGATCTTCTGAAATGTACCTGGGACGATGTTCACCATGAATTGCAAAGAGCTCAAGACGCGGTTTCCGAGTGCGATAGTCGTGGAGAAAAGTTCTATCGAAAAGCGTGGCGGGCACTGGGGCCAAAGGAGACTGTCCCAGTTCCCAGCTTGGGGAGTATTCCAAACAATCTGAATGTCTTGCAGAGAGGGTTAGTAGCCATATTCAGCGTAAGTGAGAAGGTCGAGACACCCTTCAATTGAGTGTCAACTGACCCTCATCTATATAGCTTGCTAGGAATCGGTCACAGTACCGACAAAAGATTCTTCGAGCATTTGAGGACATTCCCAATGTCATCATGATGGCCTATGGCAAAGCGGAGACTATCCCGCAGGATCGAGCAGGAAGCATTCAACTTCAGAGATCGATCAGAGAGCTGCAGGAGACTCTCATACGCACCATTCCGGAACTGATTGATAGATTATTAAATCCGGCAAATTTCGGTGAGTTCGTCCCCTCCTGTTAATCTTCGAGCTCGTATCAATGATCATGCACAAGCCAGCAAAGCCATGCGTCCTTTCAAGGATTTCAATATCGATGATCTCCTTGCAGCGGTCAGCAGCAGTTCCGAACGGGTCCAGGCCCGCGCCGACGAAATCATAGACGATATCATAGTCAGCGCGCATCAGACTGTTGACAAGAACCACAAGGTGTCGACTCAGATCCACACCATCGCGCAGCATACCGAAGAAGAGGTCGGAAAGCTAAGTGAGAAAATTGATGAAATTTTGAAACGACAGAAATCCTTCCAAGCCGCCCTAGATGCAACTTCAGGCCAGAATAGCCTTCTAAGTTTTCTTACGGAGTATTTGAGTAAGCCAAAATCTGTCATTGTCTCACAAGTTATGTTCTTTTCGCTGACCCGAGAAGAACCAGAGCAACCTGGGGAATACAAATTGCCAAAGGAGTCTCTGCCTGTCTACGAGCCAAGTACACCTGTAACTCCGAGACGATTACTGGGACTGATGAACGTCCATCACCTCCGCGCAATCGACGACGAACAATACATCATTCGACGTGGTCAATCGCTGGATAGCGAGGCCGTTTCACATGCGGCCACCATCTTCCAAACAGCCCAGGTCCAGAGATTACTGCAATCGCCAGAATCGGGTGTTGTTCTCGTTAATGGTCGTACAGATCTGTCTCAAAACACCAAGATTACGCCAATCACTTATGTATGTGCGACTCTGACTTGTGCCCTTCGCCGTTCTGCCACCGCCAACGTTGTTCTGGCTTTCTTCTGTGGGCAACATTCATCATCGCAAGACAGCCTCTTAGGCCCGCAAGGGCTAATTAGGAGTCTGGTTGCAGACGTGATTTTGAGTCTGGCTCAGAATGAGTGTATATCGGAAGCCGCACCAATCTGGCTCCCGGAGTCACAAAAGCACTTTGAAGAGCTTTCGTTCAAAGACATCTGTCAACTATTCTGCCGTCTGGTTGAGCTCGTGCCGAAAGAAATTCCTGTGTACTGTGTCGTCGATGGGATATCATTTTACGAAAGAGAAGGCTGGAGGGAAGACTATGATTTGATGATGGACTGCTTTGGCAGCATCATCGCAAATTATGCCATTGTCGCATCATTCAAGCTCCTGCTCACAAGTCCGACCATTAGTCGCTGGTTGTCAGACCTCATGCCTTCCCAACAAGTCTCCTTAAGGAACAAGAGATCGAGAAGACCAGTACTTCCGGAAACTGTATTCGAATCAACTTTCGGGAGTCGTAAAAAAGTAGATACCGAAGGAGCAGATAAGTGCAAAAACGAAATATACAGTGGCAAACCGTGGAAGACAACCACCCCTGTGTTATTAAACACGAGGAAATCAACAGTGGATAATACAACGTAAGTTATCAACTCCCAGCTCAGATCATGAGCTAATTTCACTCAGAGCGTGGCTTTTTAAGACCTCAGATGTGAATCAACCTCCAGAGTTTGATCAGACCGCAGAATCGACGTCTAGCTCTGACTTGGAGACCAGCTCCCTAATCTCGTCGACGAGCAATATCTCAGACATTACCGGCAGTCTCGATGAAGAAGAAAGCAATCAAATCCCTACCGTCTCAGCTGGAACTGAGCACTTCCTTGAATCCATTACACCGTTTGTGTGCAAACTTCCACCTGAAATCCGGCTTTCACTTGTCACAAACTTAGAGTCAAGATTGAAGAAGTTCTTTGGCTGCGATATCTATGTACAATGCGCTTCAGGCTCCACACCAATCTCATCATCAAACGCACCTAATATGATCGGAGACCAATCTGCATCGAACACTGAGACCAACAGTCGTAAGAGCCAACGGTATCAACGTGGCTCTCAAGATGATGACGACGACAGAGACTCGCTAGATGGAAACCAGAATGAGGACACTCGGAAAAAAAGGTTGAAGACATATCACGCCCTTATTTGGGCATGTCCATACTACAAGCGAGAGCCCCATCGATACGGCATTCTGACGGAACTTTGTGATTTTCGAAAATGTGCCAATGGATTCGCAGAGATTCACAGAATAAAGCAAGTAGTGTTTCTTCCCTTTAGAATTTAACACCGTAGCTATTTCTCTTTATATACAAGTTGCTTTACTAACTTCGAGTGTTTTAGAGCTCACATCTATAAGATCCATTCTGCTCGTCCATCTTGCAGTCGTTGCTACGCCGCCTTCAGCACGGACGAAGATCTCAGAGCACACTCCCGAGTTACACCAGCCTGCGAAGTTCAAAATGGACCTCGACAAATTGATGGTCTTGATGAGAATCAGACGAAGCTACTGAAACGTCGAGATAGGAAAAGTGTCACAGATATTGAAAGATGGCAGCTTATCTACCAGATATGCTTTCCTCAAGACGAACATATACCTCCTCCATGTTAGTTCTCTGTCTATCTCATCTAGAACATACCCAGCTCTTTACCTACTATAATGTAAATATCAAACAGGTTACAAGGCTTACGAAAATATAACAGATCACGTCCACTACTCCCAGGAAAGAGCTCAACTTCGGCACGGTATTCTAAGTGTAGTTGAAGCTGCATGTAATCGATCCAATGTTGATTTACCTTTGTTGTTTCAAGAAATAGATGCAGTATTTACTGCCCACTCCCCGATCCCACAGGTACCTGGGCAGAATATAGGTCTATCTTCGCACTCAAGCAGCAGCATGTCCCAGTCAGCAATCTTAGCGGAGCTCCCGCTAATGCCTCCGCACAATGGCCACTCGACACCCTATACACCAACCTTTGCTGCTTCTTCAGCATCCCATTTCTTGCAACGGGACACACAGATGGGGTTTGAAGCACCAGATGATGACGCACGAAACAATTTTTTGTCGTCTGGCGCACTAAGACAGACATATTCTATGCCAATGGCAGAGTCTGGAACTGGCGCTCTCAGTCACGCAACTTTTCAAACGCCGGACGAGCCTTCGATTGACCATTCCCAGTGGCAACCAGAAGAATTTGGGGTACTGGCGAGCTTCGATTTCTATGATGGTGTTCCTAGATAGTATTGGAACTGAAGCTACAATCGTCAATGGCAAATTACCAATACCCTTTTCCAGATATCAGTTGTTTGCTTTACTAAATCACGACGTCGATTATATTCAAAGCGGAGCTTATCTCCTGTATCGTCACGCCAAATTCAACTTCGTGCCCATACTAATATATATATTTGTCCAGCCTCAAATTGGCATTATTCTGTTACAGCATTTTCTTAGGGGTCAAACGCGCATTCAAAATTGCTATTCGAAGTACCAAGATCTAATGGAGGAAATTACTAGCTAGCTCTAAAAAATCATCACTTGTAATAATAGATAGATTGAAACGTCCATCTATCTTGCACATACCAAACGCGTTGATTGTCTTTGAAGACATCAAGCTTGCGAAAGTTATTATGGGATGTCCCAACCAACGTGTCATTCAGCTTGGATTGAGCTGGGAGGAACGCGGGATAATCTACCGCTCTGCGTGCTTCCTTCAGATAAAATCTCAGACGGAACTGAACCTACCAAATCCATTTCCATCTTTGAACCTGAGCAGTCGCCGCTCTAATCTGAGCCGAGCCCTGTCCTTAGCACGCTAATGGGTCTTGGGTCGTCTTCCGGTCCCCTACGAATCGGTCATAGTTTCCATGTTATTTTTACACGCAAACTGCACGGCCATTAATTCGGGCAGTCAATGGATTGGAGCTAGAGCCTGGGACTGAGCGAGATGGAATTCACTTCATTGAACCAACTAGCGGACCAGAAACTCGATCCTCGCACTTCACACGTGTACTGGGATGAACTGCACAAGAATACGACGTGTTTGCCGCGAAAATGAGAACACAGATGAAGATGCAGAGCTCAAAGCTTTACGCGGATTTGTGTGTATTATTGTACCCATAATATTTTCACGAATACCTACTGAAATTATTGACTGGGTAGGTACACTGTTTATGGGCAAACTGTTCCTTCATCAAAGAATATTATGAGTAACCCTTGACGTAGCTCACTTGAAGATTACTCTAACACCCTTAGAATCGAAAGCAGTACGTGGTGCAAATAGATCATGTTGAATATCGACGTCAATTCTTGTAGTATCGAATAACTCTTGTTTTTAAAATCGTCTGTAAAGCGTGGCGACAGTCAACAGCAGCGCAGCTTTAGCAAAACTAAAATACCATTTAGTGGAAGCGGAATTATTAACCATGTTATTCAACATACTGCATTCCGATATACTGCCGGGAGCCCTTCGTAAAGGCAACGAGGTATCGATCAAGAGGTGGGGACCCTTCAAGCCGCTTCTCGAGCCATCGTTCTGGCTTGAATGTCTGTGAGTTAGGGAAAATCGTCTCGTTATGGTAAATATCGACTAAGGTCATTCCTATAGGTGTCTATATTCCAAAAATTTGCCATTAGTAGCATTAGCTTATAGAAATGCAAGGAGGCATACGCCTACTAGTATTTCCTACTTATGAAACTTTATAATCTCGGTTAGATAAGAACGTTAGAGACGGGTGCTGACACCATAAGAGAATCTATATTAAGTAAGAGTATACTAGGTTCGCTAAAGTAGTCTAATTACCTTAAACCTTCATTGACGACCATATTCTAATACCTATTATTAGTATTCCTTATTTATATGTTTCACTTTAATAAAACTAATAAGATATAGTAGGTGTTTTATAACGCGTAAGTCCACTAGAGTACTAGTATTTAGTAATACTTCTTTAAGCTCAGTAAAAAGCTTCTTATAAACTTCTAGGTTATTAAGAATATGAAATTGTGTAGTAGTCAAAGCATATGCCGATGTCTCTCCTCTAGCGCCAATTATAACCTATGCCTCTTACCAAAGGCGTGTGAATGATTTTTCCTCTGGTGGAAGATCTGATTCTAGAAGGGTGTAAATGTCAGTTTTATCAAGCCCAAATCCATGATACTGTTCGTTCGATTTGTCCTCGCTATTAATAATTGTTTGAGTCATCTCTTGGATTTTCTAGAATGCACTTTTATTAGCTCGATCTTCTAGACACGGAAGTTGAGGGCATGTATATAAGCACATACATTTTGGAAATCATCTAGTATCAGCAACCCGGGTTCTATCAAACCAATGACGCTTTTGGGAAGACGTGGAAGGATGGATAAAAGCCATGGAAAGTGCTTCATTAGAACCCCGGTTTTAACAATCACTTGGATCGTGTTTATCCACATAGGCGAGAAGTCCGGACTATCTAAATAGTTCCAGCTACGGTTCACTACAAAGAGAGTAGTTATATCTATTATAAAACACATATACACTAGCCGCATCGATAGTGGCTCGCCCGACTCCTTGAACTCTTCGATACGCTTACATAGTTTCTCAATTATAAAATTAAGCATAGGCTAGAGACGAACCACCTTTTACTTTAAGAAGAATAGGTTCATCGCAGCACGCCGTGAGCGATGCAATTTATAATCTGCTATTACAAATGTAGTCTCACGAAAGTTAAATTAGTTGACGAAAAATTCGGATTTATTCCGCGGCTTATGTAGCGAATAAAGCTCTTCGTAGTATTCTGGCTCATCAATGTGGAGCTCGTTTGGGCTAATCTGTATAATAGGACCTGAGATGTTAGATTGAATATTCTGAATTTACATAGCGTCACATGCCATATTTCCGATGCAACTACTATATTTTGAAGGTGTATCTCCCTCTCAAAATTACATCGTAATAGAACTCGTACCACAAGGTAGCTGCAGCGAGTTTCGGGCCCGGAAACTTTGAAAGAGGCCCGAAATAGACACTGTACACTTTACGAATAATAAACACCAGCAAAATAAGTGCTGGTAGTCCGTAGACCATGTTCTCTCGCGCAATCGAAAATAAGGCTGCCATTTTTCGAAGTTGGGGAGGAGGGGTAAGGTTACTCAGACAAGGAATATCTTTGTCACCCGGCAGGCCGCTCTTATACCCAATACCACTCCATCCCCACGTCACTTTCAAAGGTCGACCTGTCGACGTCCAAAGACGTTCGCTTGCGGAATGCATGCATCCGTGCCGGTCTCCTGGAACAATCTTCTCAATAAGGCGAACCGCGATTGGCGGGCAGCGCCAATTAACGTGGCGCTGAGGATACTTAGTGACTGGGAGGATCTAAGGAACGAAATTCCCGTCCACCAGCGTCAAGCGCCACTAGCTTACGTAAGCTGAGGGGCCCTGTGCTGTTGTATGAGTTAGGCACGAGAGCACAACACCGGGCGGGCAGCTGCCTTGCTGATCCCGTGACCCAGCCCCGCGGCATGGTTCCCAACTTGCAACCTCCTTCCAAGCCATCGCTTTCGTTGTGCAGCCTAACAATTTGCATCATGCGTCTGTTGTATCGTGACGCCACGGGGGCCATTCGCCTGACCGAGGACCTCCACAAGAACATTCCCCCGTATGCGATCCTCTCCCACCGATGGGGCCTCGAAGAGGTCACCTTACAAGAGCTCATCGACGGCACCGGCCCGAGCAAGCGCGGCTACAAAAAGATCCGCTTCTGCGGCGAGCAAGCCCAGTGCGATAGCCTCTCCCACTTCTGGGTCGACACCTGTTGTATTGATAAGAAAAACTCCGTCGAGCTGCAGGAGGCCATTAATAGCATGTTCCGCTGGTATCGTAATGCAGCCCGGTGTTACGTCTACCTTGACGATGTGTCCTGCCCCGCGACCACATCTACAGAGCCTCCAGGAGCGCCAGCCCAGAAGAAGCGAAAGCGTATGGATATAGCAGCTTCCCCTACTGTCCAACCCACCGAGCCGCTCTGGCAGGCAGCGTTTCGGGACAGCCTTTGGTTCACTCGTGGGTGGACCCTCCAGGAACTACTTGCGCCGTCGTCGGTGGAATTCTTCTCAAGTGAAGGCACGCTGCTCGGGAATAAGAGTTCCCTGGAGCTGAGCATCCATAATTTGACACATATACCCGTCGAAGCGCTAAGACACGGCCAGCTGTCTAACTTTTGCGTTTCGGACCGATATGCTTGGATGAACCACCGCGAGACTACGCGCGAAGAAGACAAGGCCTACGCGCTGCTAGGCATCTTCGATATCCAAATGCCACTTATCTACGGCGAGGGCTACGCAACGGCGTTTAGGCGACTGCAAAGAGAGGTTAGTCAGGCTACTAAGCCTCCACTAATGCCAGTCGCAGAAGGGGCAGCGTTCGACTCTCGCGCAGAAGAGCACAACGCACGCTGCCATCCCGAGACAAGAGTCGACCTTCTGTCCCAGATTGCAAGCTGGGCAGCAGACCCTGATGGAAAGGTTATATTTTGGTTGAACGGCATAGCCGGCACTGGGAAGTCTACTATCTCCCGCACCATCGCGCAACACTTCCACGAGCGCAGCCTCCTTGGCGCAAGCTTCTTCTTTAAGAGAGGCGAGGCCTACCGAGGGCACGCTGGGCGGCTATTTACCACCATTGCCGCACAGCTCGCTGTAAAGCTGCCCTACGTTGCACAGCAGATCCAGGCTGCTATCGACGCCGATCCTGACCTCTATAGTAAGGCTTTACGAGAGCAGTTTGAGAAACTAATTATACATGCCCTTACCAACATACACAACCCGCAGACCCTTATCATTGTCATCGATGCTCTCGACGAGTGTGACCATGACACAGACATTAGGGCCATTATCCATCTCTTATCCCAGGCCAGGACGCTTCCACACGTGCGCTTAAAGACATTCTTGACAAGTCGACCCGAACTCCCTATCCGTCTTGGCTTTAAAAAAATCCTAGGCAGCTATCAGAATATCGTTCTCCACGAGATACCGCAGCCCATCATTATACACGATCTTCGTGTGTTTTTTGAGTTTGAACTAGCAAGAATCCGCAATGAGTACAATGCTAGTACCTTCGAAGAGTTAGAACTCCCGCCAGATTGGCCTGGTCAGCAGATCGAAACACTTGTCCACATGTCTGTCCCACTTTTCATCTTTGCTACAACAATTTGTCGGTTTCTTGAAGATCCTGCATGGTATAACCCTGCTAGTCAGTTGCAAAAGCTTTTAGACTACCAGGCGACGTCTTGTGCTGAGCTAGACAAGCTTAGCTGTACGTATCTGCCTGTTCTTGCCCAGCTTGTAGCTGGAAAAAGCGAAGCGCAGAAGGAGCGCCTACTCGAGGATTTTCGAAATATCGTTGGTGCAATTGTCCTTCTTGCTGAGCCACTCTCCGCAACGGCTCTCTCAAAACTTCTAAATATTCCTCTGAGCATTATACAGCGCCAGCTCCAAACGCTCCATTCTGTACTCTCCATTCCCGCCAGGGCAGACGCTCCTATCCGAACCTTTCACCTATCCTTTCACGACTTCCTGATAGACCCGGCCAAGAAATCCACCAACAATTTTTGGATTGACGAACAAGCAGCCCACAAAAGGCTTGCTGCTCGATGTATTCAGCTACTGTCTGTAAACAAAGTCCTCAAGAAAGACATCTGCAACCTTCAGCAGCCAGGAATCTCTTTTGCACAGGTCGATCGCCAAACTATAGACAAATACCTCCCGCCCGAGGTCCAGTATGCTTGTTTATACTGGGTCTATCACTTAGAACTCTGCAATATATCTGTACAAGACAAGGACCAAGTCCACACATTCTTACAAACGCACTTTCTTCATTGGCTTGAAGCATTATGCCTCATAGGAAATATGCATAAGAGCATCAGCATGATAGAAGCTCTGCGAAAGCGTTGCCAAGTAAGACATCAAAGCACTTATTTTACATATAAATACTGATCTATTAGCCTGGAATGTATATCAGCAACTTTCTCCAAGACGCACATCGATTTATCCTAAACTGCATCCATGTTGTAATCACACACCCACTACAGCTCTACTCCTCTGCCATCTGTTTCTCCCCAGAGAAGAGCATGATTCGAAAGGAAGTTCAAAGAGAGATGTCAGCCTGGATTGTTAAAGCCCCAGCTATGGAAAAGCCTTGGAGTGCCTGTTTACAGACGCTCGAGGGTCATAGCGGCCAGGTCAGCTCGATTACTATATCGCCTAATGGCCGCTGGCTTGCGTCAGGGTTATCGGACCATACGATTAAGGTCTGGAATGCGGTAACTGGTGTCTGTACGCAAACACTTAAGGGCCATAGCGGTCAGGTTGAGACAGATATTATGTCGCCTAATAGTTGCCGGCTTGCATCAGCGTCTAATGATTTTAGAATTAAGATCTGGGATTTAGAAACAGGCGCTTGTATACAGACGCTCGAGGACGATGATTGTCATTGCATTAAATCAATAGTTATGTTATGTGATGGTCAACGACTTATATCATATGGCAGCCCGTTTTTAAGGCGGAGTGACATTGTAATTAAGATCTGGGATGTGGTAGCAGGCACTTGTGTACAGAAACTCGAGGCCTATAGCGGTTTGGACTTCTACCATACCGCTATATCACCTAATGGTGGCTGGCTTGCGTTAGGGTCTGGTAACATAATCAAGATCTGGGATGTGTCAACAGGCACCTATATACAGGAACTCAAGAGCCACACACAAATCTCCCGAATCGCTATATCGCCAGATGGTCGTTTACTTGTGTCACAGTGTTGTCACACCGATAGAATTGAGATTTGGGATATGGCAACAAGTACCTGTTTACAGACGCTTGAGGGGCCTGATGATCTAGTCGCCTCAATCGTTATATCACCTAATAATCGCTGGCTTGCGACAGGTGGCAGCTATACGCCGGATTTGTCAGGGGCTAGCATCCGTAACCCAGTTCAGGTTTGGGATATAGCAACAGGCGACCTTATACAGACGCTTGAGGGCCATACTGACTCAGTCCACTCAATTGCTATGTCGCCTGATAGTTGCTGGCTTGCTTCAGGGTCTAGCGACTATAAAGTCAAAGTCTGGGATGTGGCGATAGGCGCTTATACACAGGAGTCTGAACCTGATATTGAGGGTAGGGCCTTCTCAATTGCTGTATCACCTGACGGTCGCTGGTTTGCATCAGGGCATTGGTACGGTGTAGTCGAAATCCGGGATGTAGTGACAGGCACCTGTACGCAGAAACTCCGGGACCGAACATGCAAAAGTACCTGGTCAGTCAACTCCATTGCTATATCGCCTAATAGCCGCTGGCTTGCGTCAGCGTCTAGGAACTGTACAATTATGATCTGGGATATTGCAGCAGGCGCCTGTATACAGCTGCTTAAGGACGATAGCGGGCCGATAGTCTGGGTCACTATATCACCTAATGGCCGCTGGCTTGCGTCGTTATGCCGTACGCCGTGGCCTGAAGCTAATAGTATAGTTAATATCTGGGATGTGGGAACAGGTGCCTGCAGACAGACACTTAGTGTAGACCCGGCTATCTCCATCCTAGCACTTGTTTCTAACACGTGCATCCGTACCAATACTGGCACTATCAACCTCGATCTCGATTCTTATCTCGATACGCCTATATCGAAAATGTCAGAGGCACTACTAGCCACAGAGGACATTGAGGTTCACAATCAAGAGTATGGAATACACGCCAGTAAGAAATGGATAACGTGGAAGGATCAGAGAGTTATGTGGCTGCCACCCAAGTACCGCCCAATTTTTTCAGCTATTGGAGGCACAACCATCGCAATTGTTTACGGCCACTCCTCAGAGAGTGTTTTAGTGTTCAAATTTTCGACCAACAACCCTACTGTCTAGAGAAGTTCTAATGCGTTTTGTACATAAAACCCGTCTCCTGAAGGCCCCTCTCTTCCTCTCTTTAGGTCTCTCAATTAATCATTTTAACTCACTTCTCTATGCGCTCGCAATTGTCAACATGAGTAAACTTCAAGGCACAAAATCCGAAAACCTCGACTTTCATTTCGCCTAAAACTCGGTCTATTTCACGATAAGACCTTTACTCCGGGATTTAAATCTGCAAGCTCAATACTATAGTATTTGCTACGGGGTATGCCTTTTTATATATTTCTTTAATTCCCTTCAGCAAGTGCGGGTTTCAATCACGGTAAGCCCCGAGTTACGTAAAATTGCTTCCTAGTCCCAATTTGTTTTATTTATATATTTAGAAAACTTAAGTAAGAATTTAAAGACTTGTAACTGATGTAGTTGTGGATCTCTGCACGTGAAAAGGGCTACGCAGGCTCAGAGATATGGGTAATTGACTTAAAGCATGTGTCTATCAGGCTCTGGAGTCCACCGTCCTAAAGTATGCCAATGCTAAAGCACCTCCTTCAACACCACAACTCATGTTTTCCATCTCGAACTCAAAGCATATTTTTCATAGCAAAAAGCTGTAGTCCAGAAATCCTCCCCACACGCTGTTTTTCAATTATCGTTCACCAGCAACCGACGAAAACAGGTGCATATCCCTTCGCAGAACACCAAAACCCTACACCTAATCCCCCAATGCAGCGCAGCATTCATAGTTATCCGGTCCGGGACAATAGCCCCTACATCATCATTCTCATCAGCACCTTACATAATATCTCCATCCTCCCCAAAAAAATGCCAAATAAGTGGAGCAAAGCAAAAACAGGAAGGAAAAAAAGGAAGAGACGACACGTACTGTCTAAGAACTCCCCCATCATGATGGCAATCAAAGCCTGCATTTGGGAGAGAGGCATCCATGCAATACCCGGTGCCACCATCACACAACGGGTAGAAGCAACACATGACGTCGTCGGGGTCGTTGGGGCAGAGGTTGGCGATGTTGTGTCTGCCGCTGTTGGCGTTGCACCAGCTGTTCAGCTCGCAGGTGCCGATTCCGTCCTGTGGGTTTGGGGCCGCGTTAGTTGGGTTTGTAGGGTGAGGAGAGTGAGGGTTGATGGATAGAGAATCTAATGTGATTTATGGAGGGGGTGATGTTGGGGGAGGGAGGAGCGGAGAGAGAGGAGAGAGGGGGAAGAAGATGGCGAGGAGGAGGGACCTCACGTTAGTGTTGCCGCAGAGTTCGCCGATGTATGCAAGAGTACACGGGAGGAGGGCGGGTAGGGCGAGGAGTGAGAACTTCATTCTTTCTTCAAGAACTTCTTGTTAAACTTAAATGAAGAGATTAAATGATAAAGTAGAGGACTGTATAAGGATTGAGGGATAGGAATGGGAGAGCAATGAGTTCTCTCTCTATCTTTATACCCTTCTAGTAGGCCTCGCAGCGTAAAGGGGTTGTTTGTCTGTAAACAGGGGACGTGCAGCTCGTATTCGAAGGATGGAAACCTGTACATTAAGCCGTGCGGGGAACATGACATACGGCGCTTGAGCCTCTGGCTTTGAGTGGAGGGCGGCGTATGTTGTGTGACGCGGGAGAGAGATGAATGTAAGATCGGAATAACTCTAAATACCATCAGGGAGATTTTCCCCTGGGGTGCTTGGGCAATTTCCGGGGTTCTTTTCTTGGAATCGACGTCTGGTTTGCTTTGATTCTTGGGGTTTAATGGAGGATTTTAAGGTGTGAAAAAAAGCTTTTTAAGTATCTTTAAGTTGAACTCCTTGATTTCGAACTTCTGAAAGTCTTTCCAAAACGAAAGGGAAGTATTCAGCTTAAAGGTAGCAACAGATTAGAAGAGATTATCCACAAGTCACCCATCTCACCGACGTGCGTCCGAGGGTGCACGTTTCTAATACAGTTAGGGAATGTCTACAGTTATTTCTGGCCTGACAGAACTGCATCTACCTATCAGTGCTGGTATTTACATTATCCGCTTTCTTACATTCTGGCTGCCTCCGATGGGTTGCAGAGGTTGTTACTAAGGACTTGCCTAATGCGTATAGGAGTAATATGCAGTCACGAGCGACGCGATCGCTTAATGTCGGGACACCTAATCAGACGGGATGTGAGATCTGGACGGTGGTGAGAGGGGGATTTGGTGTGCCTTTTGGAGGTGTGTGGTGGGAGAGAATTTTGCGTACACAGCAGTCCTGTTCTGTGGAGGGATGCTGAGATATGATAGAGGTAACGTGCCCCTCTCATCACTCATTCAATTGAGTTGTCACGTTCTCGCCATCTTCTCTGGTCAACATCCCACACATATATCTCAGCCACATTAGCCCTTTTCACGCGCAGAAGTCACCGCCACACTGCTTGGTTAAGCTTTCCAATAATGACACTAGAAGGAAGCAAAAGGGCTGTCCCGATCCGAAACCCACGGCTGCCGACGGAAAGAAAAGAAAGACATAATAAGCATACCCCGCAGGAAGATCAGGTACCGCCATCACAAAGATCGGCTCTTGAGACTTCCTTCCGAGGCTCATGATCATCTCAAATGCAGCACACCCTCATTGTTGACTCAGTGATCCTCAGCACCAAATAAAGAGACGCAGTGATACCTAAAGAATTTTCACGTTGATCACTTCGATCTAGAAGTGTCTTCCCCACTTGGGCTGTCTCCTTTCCCAAAACGGGGTGATCCTTGCACACGTGGTGGGGATTGGGAGAAAACGCACGAGAGTCGGTGCCCAAAGACCGAATAGGGCGCAAGTTTGCAGCAAAAGTTCGGAAGGGAATGCCCGTCGGTGAGGGAGGCCTCAAACACCTGGAGCCTGGGTCCCGCTGCCACTCTCCCCAGGCAAGTCCTTGAAGTGGCCGTTATGAACGATGTTATACCGGACACGTCGGCGTGAGAAGTAAGCAAAAGGAAGGCTAAAGTGATGTCATTGAGTGTTTTGATGAGTGCTTAACGGTGATCTTATGAGGGCTCATCATCACGACCGGCTTTTCAAGAGTTGTTGGTGTTGATGATGTGGTTGACGTGGTTGGGTCACGAGACGCGTAGGTGACGCTCTGACCGAGTACTTGATCGCCCCCTTTTCCGCGCACCCGCGTTAGGAGACAGCAGCGGACCTCACCGAGTATTTAGAGAGGCTGCCAAGCGGTGTCAAACGGCGGCTGGCTTCTGCTGCAATCCGCTGAAGCTCTCTAGTGGGGCGTCCGTAAAAGAAAATTTCCCGTCGGACAATGCAGGCGCTTGGCCCGGCCCAAGTATCGCCAATGTGAGGCCCCCAATGTGCCCCCTCATTCTCATTGTTCAGGCTGCCGCGCTCCTTGGCGGTGTGGGGCTTTCTGCAGCGGGTGCCCGAGCCTGGCGGCATGGCAGTTGGAGCTAGGTAGTGGTGGAGGGCTGCATCGTGCAGGTCTCTGCATCGCATACCCGCATGAGGAAGGTTTGAGGCCATTGGGCAATGGGTGGGCAGCCTGATATTGTTGTTTCAGCTCCAGAACCAACAAGAACAGTCGATGGACGAGGACCAAGGGAACATCAGATAGTTGCAGGCCATGGCGGGAGTCTGCAGCGGAGTGGAGATTATCAGCTGTTGCAAGGGTGGAATGGAGAGAAAATGAGAGATGACGCATGAGAGGCGAGCATTGACGGAGAGGATCACCAACAAATCGAAACATGTTCTGTTGCTGCAGTCACCGAGCAGGACCCTGATAATTCACACCTTCTACCCGTCATCTTGGAGCCGCATTTCTATTCTTGCAACTACGTAGGGACTTGCCTGACATCTGGACTTGACTTTGACTTCGAACTTTGACTTCGAACTTGCACTGGCTTTGTTCGCTTCGTTTCTCCTGACGACATCACGGACCTCACTCCTGCGGAAAACCCCTTCCTGGCATCCCTCAACCAACCTCGCCGCACAGCTGACCCTCCCCCTCTTCCTTCTCTCCTCGCCCCGTCCCGCGCAAAACAAATTTCCTACAGACTCGGTGATCAAAACCCTCAGCCAGTCTCGTCGCTCTCTCTGCACACCATCTCCCTTGAGATCTTCCACAGCCGCAGACCGTAGCAGCGGGGTCCTCTCCAGGCAGAAACGCCACGAGAAACTTCGAACAACCGCACAATTCCCACCTGCACGCATCCGCGACGTCTACATAATTGGTAGCCCTACGACCCGAGCGCCCGCATAATCGCTGTGCATCCGGGCGAGACAGTGCTGTGCAGTGCAGTGCGTGCATTCTATTCGATTCCCCTCCTGCCTCTTCCAGCGACTTCGTCGCCGTCGACTTTGTTTGCTGATCAAAGACGGCAGCGTACTCGTAATTCGCACAAAGCTCGCTAGCAGATTCTGCGACATCGCATTGCATTGCATCTCACGTGCGACAGCTTACTCGATCCCCCTCCTCGACCCCAAAGTGCAATCTTTGCCTCTTCGTTTCACGCAAATTTTCGCGTTCTGAAGCACAGTTTGGGCAAGCAGAGATACCGTCACGATGACGGATAGGTACAATAGATACACTCCTCGACCTCGGTCACCAACATTCAATCCTGCGAGAGCCTCCCTTCCCATTATCAGTGGCTACTACGAGCCTCAGCACCACCATGTCGTCCCCGCCGGACGTCGCGAAGTTGTCCCCGCCCGCAGCTCGAGCTCTGCCAGCAACGGAGCGTTGGTGACGACATACAAGGTTACAAGTGATGGCATCCCCGCGCGGGGCAGCAGTGTGCGAGAAGGAAGTCGGACACGAAGATTCACGGTCGACAACCATAATCGACCACCGGTAATCGTCACCGAGGCACCGAGACAGAGAGCGGTGATACATAGCGGCGGAGGTGGGAGACCTCCCAGCCCGCTGTCGAACTCCTATCGCTCGAGCGAGGAGGATTACGTTGCGATCCCTGCATCTTCAAGACATGGCCACCACCATCACAGAAAGCGACACAGTGCGACAATGGATAATGGCGAAATCAGAGGTGGTGGACTACGGGTTGCGCCAGTACGAGAACCAAACTACTCAAATATACGTTCACGACCAATATACCCCGGCCAGTTGGTCAGACATGCAGACAATGTGGCGGAAGACTATGGTGACAATGGATATGGATATACAAACCCACAAGAAGTGGTGCGCTACGATCTGAACAGGACAGCTCCACCACCAGTGGTGCAGACAAGGCCACGCAGAGATAGCTATGAAGGAAGAACCAGCAGACCAACCAGTATTTCGGGCTATAACGATCTTGTCCCCCGGTCCTACGATGCTAGAGACCGAGGCCCGCCTCCATCGACTAGAGGATTCGACAGGATCCCTGGATCCGGACGAGGGGCTTGGGAACCACCGCAGATTAGGATGCCAGTTCCTCCTTCCCCTTCATCATTGGCGCCTATGGACCCAGTCCCAAGACCTGCTCCATTCGAGCCAGTTGAGCCAGTGAGACGAAACAGCTCGCGAACCAGTTCAAACGCAAGACCTACATCACTCTACCATGATCGTGAGCCACGAAGAGGACCAAGGGAGGATTATTATGAAGTCAGAGATGACGATAGGGACAGGAGAGAGAGGCACCACCATGACAGACATGAGGATGGCTCTGAGCAAAGCCGTCTTCGGTCAGACAGGTCTGAGAGAAGTGATAGGCACGACAGATCAGAATGGTCGGAGGATGGCGTTGAGCAGAGAGGTTTTGGTCTGAGAGCAGAGAAGCTAGAACGATCTGAGAGGCACGATAGAAAGGATAGGTCCGAGAGGGGTGATCGTGTAGAGAGGCGTGATAGAGGCTCTGACGAGGATCGTTCGGACTACAAGGAGCATAAGGACCACAAGGATCACAAAGAACACAAGGGTAGAGACTTGGCGACTACGGGCCTTAGTCTTGCTGGAGCAGCTTTAGGTCTCAAGGCTGTCAAGAATGCGAGTCGGGACAGCCGAGATGATCGTGATGATCGAGATGAACGACGAAGCGATTACGACGAAGAGCCTCGAAGGCACCATAGGGACAAGGACTCGGTAGACCTGAGTGGCAGAGATCCTAGGGAGAGGCGGCATGGAGACGACGATGTCTCTCCTGCACCAAGGGTCTCGCCTCCACCTAGAGACGGACCAGCTCCCAGAGATATTGTTCCTCCACCTGGCCTTCCTTCCGATAAAGACCTCAAGGATGGTGGTTCATCACAGGCTCCTTTACTTGACTTGAGCGGCCGCCATCCAAGAGAACGCAAGCCATCCAAGGATGAAGATGGCGAGCGTCGAGAGCGTCGTAGACGCCGCTCAGAAGCACCAGACAATGCCTCTGCGGATTCTCGATCAGATAGCTCTGTTTCACCCGATGACGCTGCACATCCTGTCCGAAGGGAATCTCGATTGAAACGAATGTCAGGTGTCGCGGCAGCCGGAGCTTTCAACCCCAAAGACACCATGGACCTCAAGGCATTGAAAGAGGCACTCAACAACAAAGACCCTGCGCCTAAAGATGCTCCGAAGGAGCCCATTAGAACCCCTCGGGAATCGCTGACCAAGGACCCTCGAGAAGTGGCCGAGATCCGAACAGAGCTGAATGAACGGAGACCACGTGACCCACTTCAACCGAATGATAACCGCCAACTCCGTGTTGTCTCTCCTCCAAGAGAAAAGCCGGAGGAGAAGCCAGTAAAGGGTATCTTGCGTCAACCTCGAGAGAAGTTCCCCGAAGATCCAGCACCAATTCGAGAAGGCGTTGCCCCTCTCAAGGATGCCAAGAAAGACGGCATTCCACCTGACGCCCGATGGACGAAGATAAGTCGAAAGCTCGTGAATCCCGAGGCATTGGAG
This sequence comes from Hyaloscypha variabilis F, assembly GCA_002865655.1. NCBI lineage: Eukaryota > Fungi > Ascomycota > Leotiomycetes > Helotiales > Hyaloscyphaceae > Hyaloscypha > Hyaloscypha variabilis. The sequence goes on along the minus strand of KZ613961.1, from coordinate 244,700 downwards.
GCCGGAAAAGAGCGATTCGAAGCTCGAGAAGACTTCGTCATCGTCTTGCGAGTCCTCTCCCGAGACGAGGTCCAAGGCTACGCAGAAGTCACACAGCGAATCAGAGGTTCGTCCCCTTCCACCATTAAAACATAACCCAACTAACCCTCCCCAGCCGCCCGCGAAGCAATCGAAGAGCAAGAAGCCAACGAGCGCCGCCGCGCCCGACGCGAGAAACACGAGCGCCACAAACGCGAGCAGCGCAACGGCGCCGGAGACGACGACCGCTCAGCCCGTGAACGCAGCGAACGCTCCGAGCGCTCTGACCGCCGGCGCCACCGCCGCAGCTCAAACTCAGATTCAGACTCCAGCGACGAGCAGGACTACGTCGAGGATAAACCCAAGATGCTTGAGGCGCCGAAGAAGAAGGCCGGCTTCGAGGAGCCGGTCATGAGTGGTGGCCTTGGGGAGAAGGAGCACGATCCCTTCGGCTTGACGAATATGAGCAATCTGAGGGAGAATCCGAATGTTCCGGGTCAGTATATCGGGTATGTGAGGAATCCGCCGCCGCCGGCTGCTACGGTGGGCGGGAAGAAATAGTGAGGGTTGTGGTAATGGATGGATGGGACGAGGAGATGAGGAGATGAGATGAAAAGTAGATTTTGATTTTGATTTCGGGTTTGATTGGAGCTTGATTTGATAGTATGAAAAGGAAAGGCATCTCCTAGGCGTTCGGATCATGTCAGAATCTAAGGTGTCAGGTCCGGAAAACGGAATCATGGATAGGCGAGATTTCTTTGTTGGGCGGCATATTGCATTGAGCGAGCGTTTTGGGGTGAGAATGAGAATGGGATGAATTCAAATGGAATGAAGTGAAGATTTTTGATGGTGAGAAGGGGGTTGTGGTGTGGCTTTAATGGGGTTGATGGTGTGTGTGTGTATGTGAGTGAGTGAGTTGTAAGTGTGGGTTTGTGTTTATCGTTTGGTAGGCAACAGTCAATACAAGTTCTTGCCCTTATAATGTCTCTAAAATAAAAATGCTCCTTCCCCTTCTCTTGATTTATATTCATGCACTGCTATATTGAGGTCACCCGCCGTCGCCCAAAAGGGGCTAGCGTCGAACCCGCATACAGCTGGCAACATGTCTCACTCCAGCTCAAGCCTTACCCTCCCATTCAATTTCCCAAACCATCTCAGTACTCCACAATGCGTCTCCTCAACGTCCATACATTCAAGCTACACGAGTTCATCGGCAACGATATCCCGCCATACGCAATACTTTCTCATCGCTGGGAGGATGAGGAAGTCACGTTCCAGGCTCTGCAGGCTGGAGATGGGCCTGAGATGAAAGGGTGGAAGAAGATTGAAGGGTGTTGTAGGCAGGCTGTTGCAGATCACTTTGTTTATGTTGTGAGTTTGAGATATGAGATATCTCTAAGCTCCTGTCTATCAAAGAGTTGTTGAGGATCGAGAGGCGGCTGATAATTCTTTAGTGGATTGATTCGTGCTGTATTGATAAGAGTAGTAGCTCCGAGCTTTCTGAGGCAATAAACTCGATGTTCTCTTGGTACCAAGATGCGGAGTCTTGTTACGCGTATTTATCTGATGTTTGCTTCAACCCCGACGACTCCATCGACGACTCCATAACGGACGACCGAATTCAGGACGATTCAGATTCAGATCCAGAGTGGAACATAAGGGATCACTTAATTCATATCAATTCAAATCCAACGGGACACCGTGAATTCCATGCGAGCAAATGGTTCACTCGAGGCTGGACGCTCCAAGAGCTGCTAGCTCCTGATATCCTTATCTTCTTCGATAAAAATTGGAAAAGAATCGGCACGAGGGAAAGTCTCAAAGAGGACGTTTCCGCAATCACAGGTATCCAAGACTTGTCCAACTTCGACAGAGCGAGCATTGCGCAGAGGTTCTCCTGGGCTTCGAAGCGCGAGACTACGAGGGTGGAGGATACCGCTTACTGCCTCATGGGACTTTTCGGAGTCAATATGGCGCTTCTATATGTAAGTTTTATGTGGATCTCATACTTGATCTATTACTGTATCTTCCATTGTGACAAGTTTGCCACGTAGTGCAGTATCAAATCTCGAGATTGTCTGGATCTGAATTGCAGTTCAGTCATATAGCAGAACTTCAAGAGCAATAACTAACGTCAATTAGGGCGAGGGGGATAGAGCGTTTTTGAGACTCCAGCTCGAGATTCTCAAGATTTCTAATGATGAAACTATTTTCGCTTGGACAGATCAATGGGAAACAAGAGGAGGCTTATTAGCCCCGAACCCCGCATGCTTCAAGAACTCAACAGATATCGTCTGTGTGCATCCTCGGTATATACCACGCCGTCCTTTCACGATGACCAACAACGGTCTTGAACTTGATGCAAAACTTATTCCAACGGACGGCAGCAGAAATGCTAAGTTTGGCCAAGAGTATCTGTGTCCATTAAATTGCGTTGAAAAAGGCAGCGGCCTCGCGCTTCTTCTCTCCGATCGCGCGAGGCGTGGCGAGCAGCATCTCTCAAGGATTTCCTGTGGCAGGCTATACAATGTAGACCTGACGGCCATTACGACAGGAAGAAACGGCAAATTAGAGAGTCGAACAATCTTCGTTCAACAGCCTAACCTATCGCTGCGCTCGATACGACGCCGTGATCCACTAGCAACCTTTCAATTCGACACCCGACAGCTATCAGCGTCGGGGATTCACTTGCAGGGACGGTATTTGCAAAGTCCAAAGCATGGGCACTGGATATGTGATACGATCGATCGCGACGTCTTGAAACTTACCAGCCGCAGTACGGCGCTGATGCTGTTCTCGAGAGATCGCCTTTCATTGCTGGTACAGATCAGCTGCAATGCAGTATTCGAAGCAAAGTTGGGCCTTCAAGTCTGGCGAGCAGCCAGCACGACTCCGGACATAAAAGGTCTTCTTGGGAAGACGCCGATACCCACTGAGAATTGGTCTGAGGCTTGCAGTTTGGTTGATTACGCTGCCGAGTTCGGAGTTGGAAAGAGTAGTAGATTTAGTGAGAACTTACATTCAATTGTGCAGGGAAGGGTGGTGGTGGAGTTTGAGGAAAGGTTTCCTGGTCGACTATACTTCGTAGTTACATTGACTTTGGAGTTAGACGAATAATTCTTTGGTAGACGAGAAACTTCATGATGAAAGCTGAAACGTATGTCGAGAGAATCAAGTCGGACAGAAATTGGAAGCCAACGACTTGATGGACTTGGGATATAAACAAAATAGTATGCAATACTTCAACTTTAGGACGAAGCTAGGTAAGCGACCTTCTTGGATACTGAGTTCCCTAACTTGTCGGAGCCCTTCGAGGAGCCTTGAAGGAATATTGCCCCGTATCATGCACTGCACGGTGACACGAAGGGCAGTCGGCTCCGGAGGCGTGATTGGTTATCATGCAGCTGCCGGAATCCTGGCCAGCACACACTCGGGCGGTGGCTGAGCAGGGAACTATTTGCACAATTCACACCCTCCGACTCCACGGACATATTTCCTAACTTTGTTTATTTGGTGATTCGAGTTGAACTTGCTTCCTCGATGCTTGTGTTTCAACAGAACTTATTTTGTTAGTTCTATGGCGAACAATAGTACAGCTTTTATATTGCCTCAATGGCTGCTTTTAAAAGAGCCCGGCATGACTTGTAGACCGCATAGCACTATCATTGGCATGCTAGCCGTCTACAATATTGTCTCTACGGCAGTGGCAGTTATGACAGCTGGGCCCTTCTTCTGCCAGCAGAAACAACAATTCTGGAATTGGAAGCGGCGGACTCTCGATCGATTATTGCCATGGCTCTCGTGTGGCTCCGGCAGGGAAGATGAACGGCGCCTATATGGACAATATTCATTCTGGCCTTTCACGATCTCAGTCCTAGGATCCGTCGCAATCGCCCTCGCAGCTCCCCTGCTAGCTGGAATCTCGATCTCACGGAATCACGAGCATGCAAACCGTTGGGTGCTGATAGAGCAATGGTCCACACGCCCCAGAGCGACATTCTTCGTCGTCACTTTGAACCTGATCATGGCCGTGGTGCATCATCGCAAAGAGATTTCAGCTGGGACTCACAATCCAGACCTACAGGAAGACGGCTATTTGGAGTCAGCGCTCATTGCAATATTCACGGAATTCTTCGTCGGCTTTTTCGGCATCAGGTTTCTCTGGGAGCAGGCACAGATCCGCTCTTCAACCCTTTACCAGTCCAGCACACCGTGCACGACTCTCGGGACAGAAGGCAATCCAAGTAACTGCCCCGACATGGAATTTGGTGCCAACGGCTTGGTTATGGCAATTGTTTTGAACGGTCTCGTTACGGTCATTTTGCTACTTGGGGTGGCCAAGAACAAAATACCTACGAAATTTCTAGCGTTCCTTGGCTGTACTTTCATTACGTTGCAGTGTATTTTCATGTTTAGTTGGCAAATATGGACGAGCTTTTTGCATCGAGCGACGGATGAGATGTACTGTATTGAGTCGTCGACTCCGATTGATGTTATTTACTGCTTGCTGCCTGTGTTTCTTGGTCTTTGGAGGCTCGCTTGGTCTGCTAGAGGCAGACGGGATTCGTCCATAGTACCTTGATCTGTGTCCGAGAAATCTCCTTTTTATTTTTCCTAGTGATATGTTCCGTTCACTTGTGCTTAGCCTCTTCTCAGGATATAATCTCACACCATCTATCTTCAAAGTTACATTCATCCATAATTTTTCCTCTTGAAGGACATGAAATCGATACCAGTGGCTATTTTTCTCAATAAATTAGTATAACATCACCTTCAAACAAAAATCATATAGCCTTCGTACTAGTGAAAACAGATCTTAGCTTTGAGACCCCTTTAGAGGTATCTTAGACTTCCAAGACTACAACCTCTCGTGATCAGTATGAGAGTTTCAGGTGACGGTTGACAGGTGCCGTTGTAGACTAGTCAAAATGCCCAAGGACTTAATATCACTTGGAACACTCTTCACATCCGTCTCGAAATAACAGAGTCGGTTCATTTCAGCTGCTTGTTCTATCTTGAGATCATTTCCATTAAACTTTATATCGTTAGAGCTCACCCAAGCCTGATGATGCGTCGCTTCATCTTCACCCGCTTCCAGTTTTTGTGTTTCTCGTCATCAAAATCCAACCAGCGGTAACTCATACCGGCCGTTTTGTCCGCCTTCCATCCCTTGTATATCGCAGAGCTATCGTCGCCAACAGCAATTCGTTGAGCATGCCCATTTAGCTCCTCCACGAAAATAATCGCAATATAGTCCCGAGGGTCGTTGTCGAGGTCGCCAATAAGGATACCAGTCAGCCGCTTTCCTGACTGTTCATTCGTCTCTAGTGATCGATCCCAACTCACACTAAAATAGTAGCTCCAGCCATTTTCCCCCGCCACCTGCACGTATCTCGGTGTCCCAGGTTTAGCATCCACGCCAAATCTTTGCGGCTCTGGAAGATCTTCTCTTTTAAGTTGAACAGTTGAACACGCAAACGTATTCCCTTCAATTACGATAAACATCTGACGGCCAAGTGGGTCGTTTGGCTTCAAATCCCGTAACTGATCCAAGGTTGGAAATTCTCTCAATTCTCCGCTGTCGCCTTCCATCCACACCCGCGTCTCGTTGAGAGTCGTTGTCCACCAATCATCAAATTTCAGCGTATAGTCCACTCGTCTTGTCCAACCTGCCCAGGACCAGCTTGGGAATTGCGGTATTCTTGTGCCAGTGGCAGAATTCGAACCATGAGACCACGTCAACCCAACCAGAAAGCCTTGTTCGGGTGTTCGGTTTACTCTGGCGAAAACCTTCGGTTTATCCCTTTCTCGATAATGGTAGACCCACGGGGGAAATACAGGAACACCCATCAATTGATGGACCGGGAATGGTGCTGTTTCAAACCTGTGAAATATGCCTCTCATGGCGTTCAATCGATCATCCAGAAAGCGAAGCTCTCTCTCTGAAAATTCCGATACGTACGTCATAAAGTCCTCGAGGTCAGAGCCAAGGGTCTTCCGTCGAAAAGATCCTGAAGGAAGTGTACTCTTGAATCTGTTCGTCTCACGGTCGTGCATTTTGTCCAGCGGCAACGTCCTCGACTCAACACAATGCATCCCATTACATTCGAAAATGACTTGTTCATCAGTGAAGATAAGTCGGCGCCTTGAAAGAAGCCCCTCTTGAAAAGTCCAACCTCGAGTAGACCATTTCGACGCTCCCACAATCCAATGAGGCTCGCGCAAAGTACGGCCAAGTATAAGACCACCTAGTTGCAGGCAGGCTTGAGAAGGCCGTTCAATTCTTCCCACTCCTGGAAGACCGTCCACCAAGACACTAGTTGCTGCAATAATGGTAACCTTTGCATTGGCATAGATCTTATCCATTTGGCGGATTTGTTTATGTTTGTCACCAGGGTCGTTCTGATTTATGCAGTACTTGTCAGCCCAAAGATACCGCAAGCCGATCCTCAGCGTTGCTTTCATCCCGTCACTGATGATCGCTGGACAACCGTCCAGAGGTCCGCCGCTCTCTGACGTGTTAGGGCCACCTGTCTGAATAGAAGGCCCAGCTTCTTCTCCCCATACGTAAGATAGAGCGGCATATGAACAGTCTGAAGGGGCAGCCACAACTCTTTGGCGCTTGCAATCGATCACTTTGAGGGATTGTATTTTGTTCGCTCCTCCACCTGGATCGTTGCATGATATTCCATGATTTCCCAAGCAGTAAGAAATACAATGCCTCGCAAAAGCGACATCGAACCTTTGGGGATTTACCGAATGGAATGCGAAGTTCACGTCATTGTATAAAATTTGATCAGAAAACAAAAACCCTTTACCTCCCCGGACATCCCCGCCGAACCCTGAGCATAGATTGTTGTATGGGTTTTCATATAGGAATCTAAGGATACCGACTCCGACCAGTGTCACGTCGTTCTCGACATAGGATTCTGTACCGTCTCCCAAATATGCCCAACGCGCCGAAACAGCGTCGAGCCAAATACTTTCAGGTTGGTTGTACCACCCCTGCACTTGCTCTGGTGCTATAGACAGGAAAAGCTGGCACAGGGGGCAGGAAGACGTCTCCAGCTCGACCCGGTGCTCTGCAAGTTTGCAAATTGCTCTCGCTCGATGTGATTCTCCTGCTATGTTATAGAGAGATTTGGAATCGATTGTTGTGCCGAATTTAGATTCGAAATTTGTGCTGAAGATAGACCCGAAATCGATTGCAGCGCACCTTGCGCAGAATTCTGTAGCATCGTAGTAGTAAGTGTCTGGTCCCCTTGGGCCTGAAACTGGCTGAGAAGGTGATGGCGGGTGCTGAAATGGGTTTTGCGCGTCTTCCGTATCTTGGAACAAATTTTGACTATTCGTGTTTGAGATCTTGTGACACACCATCGGCCCTGCAGTTGGGCCCAAAAACGTGGGACCACGTCGGCGACTCGTGCCTTTTGTGCTGAAAAGGCATAGCTTCCACTTCCTCTTGCCAACGTCCATGTTTTAAGCTTAATCATAGAAGAAGTTCATGAGGATGCTGTGAACAATCGAGGATGGAAGTTCCGATATGGAGGAGAAGTGGAAGATGAGGGTGGCGGTGGCTGAGTTCAAGCCAGGAAGTTTACCTTCGTACCCAGCCCCCGCCTTTTAGGCAACTTTTGACGAGTCTTCCTGCGATATGCTCTGGCTTAGTCGTCAACTATCTTACTGATCAATAAGATGGAGTTGAAGAGAATCCTCGCCGTTGTACGCGGCTCAACCGTCCATCAAAGACGGCAGTCTCCTAAGAAGATCCTAATTCCTGGTCCCCAGCCGCGAGGCTCCAGAGTCTATGCTACACAATGCCTATTGGTGTGCAGGAATCAGCCCCACCACCGTCTGCTATGACGAGACACACGGCAGGATCCCCAGTGGGCGATCCAGTCAAATTGGCTACTTTGGGAGAGGTACTTGGACCACCTGGACGCTTAGAGCCCTGTGAATTGGTTCTCTCAAGGGGAACATCGGCCATCCTGAATGCACACGGCATTTTTCTGTAGTCACAATGTGTCTTGAGCTCTGCGGGCTTCACAGTCAGGTCAGTAGGTATTGGATAGGTCTAACTCGAGCACGGCGAGCTGAAAGCCAACGACGCCCCCATGAGCGGAACTTACTATCGGCGTCCAAACACAGATCATGAAAATCACGACAATAAATCCATTTGTCATACGATCTCTTCTTAATCCCGCACATGGAGCAACAACCCTGATCCAATCCTTTCCGCACGATCAATTTATAATATTATAGGATTGTCGCCCATTACTTCTTCTGTCACAATCTGTGCCAAATAACATCTTATCCCTCTATGAAAACTCTGAAGTCATATTCTCGTCAATATGAAGGTTATGACAATCACCACTCTTCTAGTTGGGGTTACAACAACATTGGCACAACTATTGACATTCGACAACTTCCCTTTAAACCTTAGCCTTTCGATCGGAGAATCTTACACTCTAAATTGGGGAGGCGGTTTTGAATACGTCAACATATCTTTGTTCAAATGGTCATATTTCAACGGCGCAGCACTTTTGGTAACCAACCTTACCAGTGAGTAGATCTCTCCAGATAAGAAGCTAAAGGTCAAAATCAGCTGATAGCTTAGCATTCAACAGCGATTTCTCGGTGGTTTGGATATTGGACGCTTCTTTGCAACAAGGAGTATATGACTTGGTAATCAGTTCACCGGATTACAACCCAAATGAGTCTGCATATTTCAGTACCCTTGCGGCCGTTCAGTCACACAACAGTTCGGCGACCTCAGCAGCATGTTCCAGTCCTTCTTCATCTCCAACCCACTCTAGTCAGCCCAGTCCATCAAGTCTCTCTTCTGCGGTCAAAGTTGGAATTGGCTTGGGGATCCCGCTAGCTGTCGCCATTCTGAGCGTATTCGGTCTCCTCTTCAGACGTGAACGCATTAAGCGTCTAGCTGCAGAAGCAGCAATATCTAGGCAGCATTATCCACTTACGGAAGATCGAATACCTTCCTCAACGCAGCAGCGTCCGAAAGTGCTGACACCTGAACTGCAAGCGGTAGATATCCGACATGAGTTGCAAGAGCACGAGAAATAAAGGCCGAATATCAAGAAACTTCATATAGGATGTAGGGTAGAGCGAAGTAGTCTTTCGCTATGATTTGCTAGTACATGGTATAATTGAGTCACGCTATGAAGAATGCCTTGTGTTTTTAGCTTTGCAAACGTGGACGCATCTATTGTCAATCGTGGGGGCGGAGGCTTTGCCACCGCCAGCAATTGCTTTGCTAAGAAAAGAACGCAAAGAGGGGTATGCCGGTATGCTGTAGTAAGTTATCTAGCCCGAATAGCGAGCTATTTTTCAATCACCACTATAATTCTTTTGTACCACCACATTCGACCACCAGCTGATTCCTTCGAATAGAACTTGGCTCATACAAGACCTCAAAGAGCCTCCTCCCAAACCTCTCAAAAGCCTTCTCAATACCTCCAACCTTAATAATTTCCCTATCCATCCCGCTAATCTGCACAGGCAATTCCCTTACCCCCACCCCAACCTTATTCCCTTCTAAATCCACCCATATCTCTTCCCCATCCCCTGCAGCTCATAAAATTCTTCGTCTTCAATGACTATTCCCAAAAGACCAAGATTCGGTGCGTTATGAGCGTAGATAAAGGTAAAGGATTTAGTGATGATGTATTGGATGCCAAATCCTACGAGAGCAGAGACTGCTCCTTCACGAGAACTGCCGCAGCCAAATACACGTCCTGCAATGACGACGTTGTAGCCCGCGGAGGCACGGGAACTAAATTCAGGCTGCGTTTGTTTGAGACAGTACGTGCCGAATTCAGTTGAGGTTTTGCACTTGAGAAGTGCCTCGGGG